>VDFB02376400.1:422649-440993 GCA_007258455.2 Sequoia sempervirens | reverse complement strand
TTAATACTATACATTCATGTATGCTTGTTGATTCTTCATCTTTTTATACAGAAAACTTATGCAATCACAAATTTTGCAATTTTACAGGGCCGTCAGCACACATATTAATTTAAATTTTCTTTTACCCAAAGAAAAAGTACTTGTTGGTCAAAGGAAGGAAAAATAATTGGTTTCTAAGTACAACTGTCATTGAAGTGAGTCAAATGTTATTGTGATTGAGCAATGGCCAAGTGGTTGAGAACTTGAGACAGCCATTATAATGTAAAACAGCCAGGGTTTAACTCTGTTGAGAACAGCCTCTAATATTAGTATGTTCAGGTATTTTCATATTATTGTAACCCGATATTTTTTATTTCAATATTTCAATGTTGAGGTCCAAATACTTGGTGAATGACCTTGTGAGAAGATCATTCACTTTGTTGAGCGGCTAATAATTGAATATGAGGATTGCTTATGTTGCATAAGACAAGAGAAATGCCATTGAACACTTGTTTTGTTACTTAAGGAATTGACAAGAAAAAGCTATAAAATAAATAATGTTGAACACCTTTATTGTAAACTGTAACCACATCTAACCAAATATATCATGTCACATAGAATGACAAGGGCTTACATTCACCAATGCATCAAGGGTCTGTTACCTTGCAGATTGTTGCAAATGCTCCACTCTTACATACCAATGATATGCACACGTGGCACTATTAAAGCAAGAGGAAGCCTGCTTGTGTACAATGTCAATTGGAAATCTGACTATTCCATTGAAACTGTATCAAAATGCCCCATTGTTACATCCCCTCTATCTTGAACATGATTACGACAATGAAATTATGGTCGTTATGTTAGTTATGATTAACTACTTTTCATGAGAATGTGAATTGGGAAAAGAGTTTTTAATTTATATGTTGTAACTGCAAATATGAACGATTTTCTTATGTATGTGGAAAATGAATGCATTGATGAGTTTATATTTAAAATATATATATACACGTCGAGAATGATCTAACCCTAATTCTCTGTCAAGTGGTTGCAGGATTGCCGACGCCACGAGGGAAAGCGAAATATCATCAAGGAGAGGTTATAGTTAATAAAGGATCCAAAATTATCATCATGCCATGAGTGGTGTAAAATAGCCATTTTGAAAATCGTAACCTTGGTTGAATATCTCATATAATTAATTAGTTAACAAAGCAAGTCAATTTGAATTGAGCATTATCGTATATCTCTTGATGTCATGAATAACATTTTGAGCACACCTTGGGAGATATTATCATAAAATATTTAAATTAAAAATTAAATGACAATTTCCTAAACCGATGGTTAGATGATAAAGTTTAATTAAAAGAATTAAGGAGGGCGAAGGTCTGGGGGTGAGGAGGTAACTCCCACCACCTTGCCATCTCTCTTGAGAAACGTTCAAGAAGAGGAATTCATGTGGACACTTGAGGGAGTCTCGTCTTGTCTTGGCTTGGGCACTCGAGCATTTTTTTTGAGAGAGCTAGCTATCTCATCTTTTGGGGGGGCTTTCGTTTTCTTCAAGAGAAAAATCCTCTGTCAGTTCCGGCATTCAATTGTCTCACTTCCTCTTTTCTATTCTCGAAATCATTTCTTAGCAGTCGGCATTCTTGAGATCGTTATCATTATTCAATCCCGCATTGCTCTATTTTGTCAATCCATCTTTCCACTCTGTCATCTCATCTCTTCCAGTGGTTTCCTTAACAAGCATCGATCTTGGTTAAAATCCTCTGTCGAGCTTAGCGTAGAAAGCTTGGTTGTAATTTTCGAGTCTTCTATATCAGGTGGTTATAACTTCAATTCTTGGGCAAGCCGTCACTAAATATTCTCAAGTCGATAAAGACTTGTGGCTACATCGTCTTGTCTAGGTTATTGGAGAGAAGATTTTAGAGACCTTCGAGCTACCAGTCGTCATATACAGGCATGCAGAAGAGTCTTAATTTGTAGAAACTTTGCAATGAAAGGATTTATATATGTTTCTAAAAACCCTTTTGAGTAGGAGGGAAATATCATTGAATCATTCGTCTTTTATAAGTATATTGAAAACTAGTCTTTTTATCTATCTCTCTCTGGAACTTATTCGATAATAGACTCATTTGATATAAATCTATGTAATTCATTAAACTAGAGTTCGAATTACTATGTTTTCTTCAGCGCATGTCTAGGTATTCTTTGTGGGTTTTTCAGGAGCTTCATAGTGATGTAACATGCAAGCCGGGACTTGGACCTTTTAGCAGTGCTGCCTTCGGAGATTGTTTTTAGGGTTTGGATGCAGGATTTTTCGGTGCATGTCAGGATATTCTTTATGGGTTTTTCGAGAGCTTCGTAATGATGTAACATGCAAGCAGAGTTGATTATTTTTCAAGAAATTACCATTTTTAGCCAATGCTCGCATGCAGACCAATTTGCTAGGTTTTTTTGGGTTTTGTGAGATCTCTCGAGCAGTGTGACATGCAAACTCATCCAATAACTAATTGGTCACTTTTTCAGACACTTACTATTTTTAGTAGGTTCACTCCGACAGCTACCCAACACTTCAACATCACGAACGAAGCAACATGCAATAGAAACAGGGTCAAACGGAGGTCCTTTGAGCCACATGCAAGTCAAATTAAGGTTTCCAGCTTTGGGACTCAAAATGAGGGGTAAAACGCCAGAATCTTTGAAAACTAATGTATCCCATTGCGATCAGTATCTCTCAAGGATTCCACTAGTAAAATTTGAAGGCAATCTAAGCACTTACTATTTATAGTAAGTCACTCCAGAAACAAGCTATAAATAGCAGGTCAGCGCGAGGCACCAGTGTGAATAGGTCAGTTAACCCATGAGGACCCCATGGAGCGAATTTCACGTCAAACAAAGTTGCAGAAGTTCTAAAATCAAGCAGTTACTATAAATAGCAAGTCATCTCTAGAAACAGGCTATAAATAGCAAGTTAGCACAAGTCACCAGTGTGAACAGTTCAAACAAGTCACAAGGATCCATTGGCACGAATTTCAAGTCAATACAAGTTGTAGAAGTTTGCAAATCAAGGGATTTACTAAAAATAGAAAGCTAGGCAGGAGGCATGAAAAATTTTGCCTAAGTCTGAAAATGGAAGTTCACACCCCTGGATACGCCCAACTTGAAGAACGCTGGTGAGAAAAGTTGCTAAGGCATGAAATTCCTATAGACCTACCTAAATGCGCCTATGAGCACTGGTGAGTTGGAAAAACGTCCAAGGAAAAGATAAAATGGAAGCACCAGGGGCAAAATGCGCCCAACTTAGGAAGTTTCTAAGGCGTGAGGTGAAATGGAAGCTACCTACTCCAAATGCGCCTAGCTTGAGAGGGGACTCAAAAAAAATTCCAAGTCTGAGATAAATGGAAGTATGACCCCTTGAGTGCGCCTAGCAAGGAGTAGAGTGGGGGTTGAGAAAATTTCTAAGTGTTAAAATGCAAGACCACCTCCTAAATGCACCCAACCTGGAGTTGGATGGAGAATAATTGTTTAAGGCATGAAAAAATCCTACAGACCCCCTCAAATGCACCCTATCTTGAGGAGGTTGGTGGAGAAAAGTTTTCAAGGTGTGAGAAATTCCCCTCAGCCCCCTAAATGTGCCCATCAAGGTGGTGACTTGAGAATTTTTGTCTAAGTGATGAAAGTGGAAGCGTGACCCTCAATATGCGCCCACACTTCATGAAGGATGTTTAAAAAAAAATTCTAAGTGTTGAAAGCTCCTTCTCCAGCCCTCAAATGCGCCCTTGAAGAGAAGGTGAAGGTGAAAATATTCTAAGTGTGGAAAATGGAAGCATGACCCCTCAAATGCACCAAAATTGAGGAAGGTAAGCCAAAAGTCTCTAAGTCTTTGACAACCTGCTGGAGGACCCCCTAGATGCGCCCTAGCAGTAGAGATGGCTTGAAAATATTTTAAGGCATGGAAAATTCCTTGAGACAATACCCTTCAAAATGTGCCCAAAGGGGGAATGGATGAAGACATGAAAATTTTCTACAGCAGGTAATGAAGCAAGAGCCTCCATATGCGCCCTCACAATGAAATGTCAAGCTTCTAAAAGAAGATGAACAAGATAGGTGAATGAAATAGCTAAGGCAAGAAGACAAAAACATCGAGATGATATGCACCCCAGATGTTAATGCGCCCATGATGAAAAGTCATGAAGAAAGCAAAATTTGCTAGAGGAAAACGATGAACCCTATCTAGAGATCAATCAAACCTTGGAAGTCAGAACACGGAAATCAAAGGAGTTACATGTTGGAATTTCTCTACGGAGGTGTCATATGCACCCAACTCAGAGAGGTTGGTGGCAAGGAAGAAATGGGCGAATCCAAGACAAAGATCAGAGTAGAGAAAAGGATGAAGGCCCAGGCATTAAGGATCATCCTCAAGCACTAAAACGCCCTCAAGGCTAAGGATGAGGAATGAACAAAATGCTTCAATGTTAAAGAATGACAGCGGGATGGATTGAAGAACAGAGTAGAGGAACTCTTCCTAGGTGTGAAGTCCTCTAGCAGTGGCCCAACAAGTTGTTCTCTAGCATACTCCGCATAACCAAAGGTGCAATAACAACAAGGAGGAAAATCATCATCAAATAGCTGAACGTACCTGCCATATCAATCCAAGAAGTTGAGGCAGTGGCGACCAGACTCATCCAGTTTGTAGGAAGAACAGTCGGAACGCGTCTCTGGACGAGAATCTTCTAGAAGGATGGTGGACATTAATGGCTCATTTATTATCCCACTCTACTTTGTGGCAATTTTTAGGGTTAGGGCATATGTGGCTCAATCTAAGTCATTCATTGTAATTCAATCTAAGCCATCCATTGGATTGGGCCATCTATAAAAGGGGCATCCCCCCCTCATTTGTAATTCATTAGATTAGACAAGATTAGGAAGATAGAGAGACAGTTTAGAGTTAGCATAACATAGATTGGTAGCTTAGATTGAAAAGGAAGGAAAGCCTTCCATTTGAATGCTTTGTAAGAAGTTGTTGTGAACACTCTCATAATAAAAAGAGTTTTCATTGATGATGATTTCATCTTTTGTTGTGAGTAGCTAGCAAGGCTTCTTCGTCCTTCCAATTCACTTAGAATCGTAAAGTAGCTTAGAGTAAAGTAAATTTCATTTCATGCAAGTAGATGATAGTTGTGGAATGTGTTGTTTGATTCAAGCAAGCTTCATTTATCCATACCACTAGCAGGCTTGCTGATGGTGGGTTTGCTTTGTGTGGTCAGGCCCGGAGCTGAACCTTGTTGAAGTTCGCGAGAGTCAATTACCACATCAGCACTTAGTGTAGATGTAGCATCTCTTATCCACTGCACCATTTACATTGAGTACATTTCTAGTTAGTATAAGAATCTTACACATACTTGATAAATCCTTTGAATCCACGAAAATCCCCCTTTCCCTTTAATCCATTGTTTGTTGTTATTTGTCCGAACAATTGTGTAAGTCCCCTCATGATACCAGCAAAATCACAATGAACCAATTGAGACTATATCCATTGCATGAAGGAACCTTGGAGTTGAATGCATGATCTTTCTCACAATCTTAGCATGCTGAATACTTTGTTCAAGAGAGGATAAGGTAGCCGTTGGAAACTTTATTCTATGTTGGTGCGGTCATAAAAAACATCAATAGGAATAGATATTGCTTGACCTTTTTCACATCGCCATTCAAAATGGGGATCCCCTGTTTTGTTCCATTCGAGGGTCTTTTGGTTTTGATTTTGGTGAATGGTTGAGAGCATTAGTGAGAGTTACTCTAGTTCCTCGATACATTGGGCTTGGAATAAGACGACAATGACAAAAAAAAATCTACGAAAAATAGATCACAAACCTATGCAAATACACTTATTGAAAAGGTAAAAACCTACCTAATTAAAACTAGCCATCAATGAAACCTTCTCAAATGAAACCGTTCACATGTTCCACAAAATAGCTGCCTTTCTTCAACAGCTTGCAATGCCTTCCATAATCATTAGTAGCTACATGTAGATGAAGTTAAGGCATTGCTTTATGAAAGAGATGAGCAGGTTCAGCTACCTCTAAAAAATATATCAGATATACTGCTACTCCAAAATAAATCATTGAATCCAAACTACTCTTGCACATCTACAAATACATCTTTAGTTGCATCCTCGAGTTTATCTTCATGCTCAGGTGCAAGTGGAACCTTTGTCTTCCCATTGGCCTCCAGCCAAGCAAGATGCCTTATGGGACATTCCCTTGATCGGTCAAAGATTGAATGCTTCTTACTAGTTGCTACTTGAACAATTGATTCATCAATCATGGAAACCTCATGCTGATCGAAATGATCTCCTTCATGTGATTTAGATGAAATATGACTACACTGCATACCTCAATATGATGCTCACCGTCTTCAGACTTGGGAAAATCTAAATTATTTATAAGAAGATCTTCATCATGCCTTTGGGAAATTCTTTTATGCAACATGTGTTCAACTTCATGACCTCGAAACACAGATGCATTCTTTTCAACTTGACTGAGACCTTCATGCATGTCCATCTTTTCAAACTTCAAGACAAGATCGTCTTCATTCACTTGAACTTCAGAAAAATGACTTTCATCCTTCTGTTTTTCATCAATGGCTTTCTGAGGCTGCATAAACTAGAAATGGGAGTCGCCAACTATGTTTGCTTCCTTTCCCCATAAGAGAATGGTGAGATCACTTGGATTGGAGTCAGGATGCTTTGCTACTCCTTCTAGTAATGGTGCCTCAAGAGCAAGCCTCTTCAGAGGTGAAGATAACTTGTGTTGATTCCCAACAGCAAAATTATGAGCTAGCTACTTTTTGAGGACAAGTAGCTCATTTACCAACCTTTGAACCATAGGATCTATCCTTGTGATGGAAGAAAATAACAACAAAGAAGGGCTTTCTTCAGATTCATTTGATTCAATTTTTATTTTCCTAGCAAGAATGAGATCATCTTCAATTTATGTTGCCAAGGTCTGTACAATTGCAAGAGTAGTTGAGGCTACTCTTCTCAATAGGAAACCAACCTCGGGCACTTGAGCATTTACAAAGAAACATTTCAAATTCTTAGTTGTAGGTTGAGCAACAGTTGGAATTCTTTGTGTCAACTTGTTGAAGTGAGCAATTAACTCACGCATGGGCATGTTAGATTTCTTCTTCAACTAGGTGAGCTGAACCAATAAAGCATGAGTGTCTTCAGAAGGTTTGAACCTTCCTTCAAACTTGGCTATGAGAGTTGCCCAATTTGTGATGGTACTTGGTGCTAGATGATAAAACCAATTTGCAGCGACACCTTGGAGAGTCTCCACAAACAACCTTACAAATACATCTTCATATTCAACACCATGAACTCCACAAGCGATGTAGAAAGAAGCAACGTGCTCGTCAAGATGTTGTTGTCCATCACCAAAAAACTTGGGAAATTTCTTCTGTGAGCCTTCAGGAAGAGCATGTAGGGGTAGAGCTAGACTCAATGAACCAAAAGCATTTCCCCAAGGACCTTGAACAGCCATTTACATGTACTTGGTGAAAGCTTGAAAAACTTACAAGAAATTAAATTACAATGAAAAAGGACATGGGTATACTTCAAAAGAAAACGTGACGTTTTCAAATGCATATCGTGTCCCCTGGGGAATCGCCAAAAAACTATTGGGTGAAAATTATGTAATCATCTTTTCAATAGATTACACAACCTAGACTTCAGTCACAACTATGCGAGATCTAATCTCTCCTCTCAGAAAGGGGAGGCGCCCTTCTTACTGCTAACAGAAGCTATAGTAAAACTAAGTTATTCACACAATGTACACTATACTTACGAAATGGGGGAGGGTGTGTCACATTCATGCTTCTCTCTTTTTTTAGAGAAGATGTTTTACAATGCTTCACGGTTGGAAGTTCTAAATTCAAGATAATTTTAAACTAACAATGAGTAGTAATGCCAATACCTCTATCTTGTCAAAGCAAAGTGTAGAGATACCAGATATGATTAATAACAAACAAATAAAGGAAAGTGAAAGCTCACGAAGGCACAAAGTTGTTTCATAGCTTTTTCAATGATGGATCTGTGAGATGTACTGTTTGTTGCATTAGAAGCACAAAGTCTTCTTAGACGTAGCAATTCCTTAAACAACATGAACGATTACAAGCACAAAGTCTTGTAGATCATTCAACAAAAGTATCCAAACATAAACATAAATCCAAATAAGGAATGTAACACAAAATTTACATAAATTACTTGAAGCCCTTCAAATATCACCAACTAATCACCACCAAATAAGATTAATTCACAAGATTATCGAATCCAACACAAAGTCTGGTTTGCAATTCTCTTCTTTATTGATCAAGTTTCATTCACAAAGTATTAACACAAAGTTTCACAATTCTGCTTCAAAAAGGGCAGCAATTTGTTGCATAATACTAAAAGGTGAGCTTTACAATAGAAATCCCCCATATTTATAAAGGAGAGGGATGAGCAAAATTAGGAAATCAGTTGAGAAAAGTTAGGAAAGTTAGGTGAGTTAATTTAGGAAAATCTCACCTAACTTGGACTAAAGTCAAAATGTAATTTGTCTTCATGAAACTACATCTTATATTTTCAATGTAATTACATTTTAAGAAAAGACATTTAAGATGTCAAAAACTATTTACAAAATGTGTCAAAGGAAGCATCAAAAAGTTCAACACTGGAGATCATGAATCTTCATGGTTCCTTACTTGGGTGCGGAAGTCTTCATACTTCTCATGCACAAATGTCTCATCCGGACCAACGATGTAATCCACAAGGGTGTGAACTCTTGTGATCAACCTTCTAGCAGATGAATGGATTTTCTTGCACCCGCGAAGATGCGCTTTGAGATTATCAAGTGTCAGTTGTATATTGCAAATGACATGTATTGAGGCTTTGGAAAAATTGGTATCCTCAACTTGCTACATGACGGCTTCTTTGTAGATCTGGGATAGTTCACTGGATCAGAAAATGTCACCTTCAAGATCACTTGATGAAATCTAGAGAGAAACTGCAAGGATGGTGAATCAACAAGCCTTAGCAAAAAAAATAGCATTGGGAAGCGTGAAGTGAGCAACGATGTTGAGCAAGAGTGAAGTGAGCAACGAGGCATGAGAAACGATGTGGAAGCGAAGAAACGAGGTTTAGAGCGAAGATAGAGTGATTTGGAAATGTCAAGCAAAAACTGCCAAAAGTGTAAGGGCATTGATCCTTGCACTTAGAGAGATGACTTCAGGTGTAAGGGCGCTAAAAATCAGTGCCCTTGCACCTCTAGCATGAAATTTTACCAAATGTGTCAAGGCAATGGAAATCAATGCCCTGACACTTCGTCTCAGACTTAGTGGGAAAAAGAGTGTAATGGTGCTCAAAAACACCGCTTGGGTATTGAGTTGCCAGTATGAATTGATCCTTGCTATTAGAAAAGAAAAATTTTAATGATGTGCTTGTCTCGGTTTATTAGCATACGAAGGGTAAGGCGCCAAGGTGATATCCAACTGTTGAATGAAGTTAGGGATAAATATTCACAAGAGTTACAAAAATGATTTTTCTTTAAGGTTATCTCTCAAGTGAGGGTAACTCTTAATTTAGAACTATTGCACGGATAGACCTCCAATGTCATAATGTACCAAAGAAGTTCAGCTTTGTTCCTTTTTTGTTCAAGGATGGTGTACCCATTTAGCATTTTAGATATTACTTCATTATCTAAGTCACATTTAAGGAAGCATAAGGACTCCCAACCTCCCCCGAGCAGAAGAGCTTCATAGTCATTCAGTTGATATTTATATCAAATATGGCTAATTCATAAGCGTCTTAAAATTGTTTGGACCTTTTACATATAAGATACTTCATATTATCTAATTCAATTTAATTGTTTCTAGGTTGTTTAACTTGGGTTGCATACTAGTGTCTTCCCTACTGAACATTTTAATTGTGCATATGTAGATCAATTTATATATATTTCAGAGGTTAGTTCTATTGTGGAATCTATTTAACTAACAAAAATAAGAAAAATGTTTTGCATAAACGTCAGCATAGTAGATTTTGTTAAGTTATTCTTTTATAAGTCAAATTGTTGATCATAAATTCTCAATTTTGATAGCTCTAGAAATCATATGCATAATTATTCTACTTGTGAAAGAAGGAAAATGAAATCTTAAATGAGGAAAAGTAATTAAACTAAGGTTTTATTTTGTAATGCATGTATGCTAATATAGATCAAATTTAGAACTTTCTACATCTGAAAAATCCTAAATTTTGGGGATGGGGGCAGCTAGCTACATTCGCACATGCACACTCAAACACTCCATAAATGACACAAATTGTAAAAAGTTTAATAATCAATAAAGAATTTCCTTCAGTCTTTGGACTTTCTACATCTGAAATATATCATAGGGTGTATAACGATTTCTCCAAAACCCATGATGGTGAAAGTGTTGTCTTCAACTCTGCAAGACATAAACAGGGAACTCTTGAGATTTTGTACCCTATCCATGAAAGTAGAAAGTACTGGCCTAAAAACATGAGGATTTCCATCGTCATCTGGATAAACAAGCAAAACAGGTTTATTTCTAAACACTTTCTCATAGAACAGTAACTGATACAAATAATGCAATCCCATAATCACATTTTTTGGGCAGCCACCAGTCTAAGGTGGTGCATATAAAATCATCAGTCATCTCAGCTATGGGTTTTTCTTCATTGATTGAAACGGTGGAAACCATAGAAGCAGTCACGTTAAATCCATGTGTGATTTAGCAGTGGAAGAATACGTTCCAACAGGCAGTCAAAACCCAAATCCATAAACAACAGAAACCCATGGATATTATAAGCATAATCCCTTCAAGAAAAACCTACATAAGATATAGTGCCACAACTAGCAACTATATTGTAGGAAATATACTAATCATATTACATTCTTTGAGCAAATGATATAAGTACCTCTACAGCATCTGGGCCTGTGCATTCTGTACCACCACTTACCCTTCGGCCAACATATACCTGACCAAACCCACCTTTTTCCAACTTCCTTTAACTCTTGTAGATTGGGGAACTTCCTACTCAAAACCATTGTTCTTATGCATATACAAGTTATTAGGACTTCTTTTAACTTTTTCCCTTTTCTTTTGGCTTGAGAATTAAAGAGTTGGAAGTTTATTTTTCCCTCTTGCAAGTACTTTTATGTCATATGAGACATAAGGTAAGGCTCCCTAAAGACCTATCAGACAATTCTGATGTAATAAAATCTCTCGGAGTGGTACAAAAAATGTTAACAAAACCTTTGTCCGATTGATCTTATTGTAAGATTATAATTATATGAAGTAAAGAATTAATATATCTAGCATTTATTTGTATCATAAGCCTATATGTTATAATGTGGGTTTCCAAATGACTAGAAAGAGTGATTAATTCTTTATACATAGATATTTGTAAACCTGATAACATATAATATGCAGTTTGCTTACTTTTGAAAGGCCTTTAAACTCCCAATACCTGAAATTCAAATGATAAAAATACAATGGTTCAAATTTTTACTTGAGGATTTTAAGTCTACAGCTCTACCGTTCATGTTAGAGAAAAGATTTTATAGTTGGTAAAACGTGGAGGTGGATCCTTAAGGAGAGCTTATGGTAATTTTATATATTTGGTTAGATCGTAAGCAGCTAGGAACGATATGGATGGTAACTCCATTATGTGCACTGAACCTTAAAATTCATGTATCATTAACGCCATCAAATGCAATGATAAGGGTATTGCTCTTTGGATCTTTCCTAGCATCAGGTTTTGTCTTGAACCATGCTCCTATTATTGCATCTTGGGATAATTTATTTTCAATGTGCTAAAGATATTGAATGTCATTGGTGCAAAGAGTATCAAACAGCAACTTAATGTATTGGAAGTCATTATGGATGTAACATTAAAATTGTTGAAGGTTTCGTTTTTCATGTTCAAATATTGTAATATTATTTACTCTTTTATTAGGAAGATTTATGATGATGTTTAAATTACACAAACGAGTTATGCTTGAATGTGAAATTGTGTTGCAACATGTTAGAAAATTATACCACTAACCTTCTTTAACATTTAACCAATGCTACAGTCATATCAAAGTCAAGTTTTAATGTATTTCATTATGTGAAATTGCTAATAGGAGAATCACAAGTCCACCTCTTGGATACAAAAATTATCAATTTGGTGCTCTAATAGATTTTGGGACAAGAGAGAAGCATTATTCTATGGTTACACCTTTATTGTCTAAACTTTCTTGATGAAGCTAAAATTTATTGCAATAGTGCAAGTCATGATGGATGTAATTTCATTAAACGTGTTGGAGGTTCCAGTTTTCATGTTTAGATATTGTAGTATTCTTTACTCTTTTCATTAGAAATATTTATGATGATGTTTAAAGTACACAAGAAAATTATGATTGAGGGTGAAACTATACTGTAACGTGCCAGCAAATTACACTAGTAGCATTCTTTAACATTAAGGCAATGCTATAGCCATATCAGAGTTATTTTAATGCATAAAAGACTATAGATATGCCTATATATTGCCTCTAGAATGATAATAGGACATGTTTTCTCAATGAGTTTGAACTAGAATATGACTCCTTGTGGTGTAGGATAAGGATTTTGATGCCATGCACAGATGCATACTTCCTTGTTTGACTACCCATGTACTCTACATGTCTGCAATTTGTAGAATTTCTTTTCTAGTCTTTCCAAGAATTTCCATATATAAGTCCTTATTGTCCAATTGATAGCTTCCTTTTTACTACTTTTTCCATAATTTTCATCATTCAGCCATGTGTAAGTTGAGATATGAAGCTTTCGACCATTATCTGGCATCCTGTCTGAAGGTTTCTTGACCTCTTGAATATTGTTGTTTCTAACACAAGCAATAGGTATATGAACAGTCATAGCATGTCGTATTCCTTCTTTGCTTATCCATTTATCATAAGCTTAAAAGATTCTTGTAAATTTCCTCCTTTAGTATACATGTCAAGAGGTGCCCTGACTATTCTATCATCAGGAACAAGATTTATTATTAACATAATATTTAATAATTGAGTTGATTATTGTTATCCACTTCTATATGCCTTAGAACCCTTTCCAGAAAAAAATTTGATATGACCATAAAAAACTATATTTAAACAAAACTAAAAGCAGTTGAAATTCTAAGTTTGGTCACTACTTTTTCATCTGCTTTCTCCTTTAAATCAAAATGCATAATGCTCTCCGGCAGGAACTCGACGCTTGCGTCACTTGTTTATAAGAGGAAACATTCCAATCATTCATATTGCATATAAGTTTGTTAATTTTTGAAAATATATGATAAGATTTTCAAGAACATAAATTGCCCCAAATTATAAAAAATTACTTAGAAAATTAATTATTATATGAAAAATTAATAATACACTATCTAACAACAAATATAGATATTCTGAAGCCAAACTGCCACCTCAAGAGTTACAATGCAGTCCACAATAAAACACTTTTCAACAAGAATTTTAATTTGTTGGAAAGCAGTGACATCAAACCAAACCTTATAACAATTGGGTAAACGAAGGGGGGAGGATTGTAAACATCCTGCTCAAACACATAAACAAACACAAATGAAACACATCAAACTGATCTGGATTATTTTTTGAGGTGAGAGAAGGCATAAGAGAAGTTGGTAATTAGCATGTAGCGTCGCAATATCCAATTCCACTCCCGCAGTCGCCGATGTTGCAGCACTTAGGGGTGGCTGGATATCCTGAACAACCACCATCGTTGACGCACAGGTATTTAGAGCATGGTCCTGCTTGTGCTGAAGCCACGCTAATACTCACCATTATTATTATTGCCACTAACAGTATAACCACCTTTCTAGCCAATTCTGCGCTACCCATTTTCATTGCCATTTATCCTTCCTCTTTAGCTTTTTTCCAAAACAAATCACACAAGATGGTGTAGCTCAGATGAGAATCCTTCTTTCATGCAACGTCATTAAATAGCTGAGATGAGATTGTCCTACTCATTCTCATCGTCTGTGTTTTCATTGCCAACTCCGCCTTTTCAATTTAATCTCTCATTTCTATGTGAAAACAAAAGCAATACGTGGAAGCTAATTTAATGGTTAAGACAAATTGTTCATTGGGAAACCGCGAGACTTTACTGTTCTTGCTCCAACAGATGAAACACTGGAAATAAAAATACAACCGAAAAAGAACTTTAGAGTCCCTGTCCCTGCTGCAGGCCGGCCTCGGCATATTAGCTAATAAAATATGTCATTGAACATTTTGGTAGAAACAAAATCTATCCCATGCCTATCCAATAGCTGATTAAAAAGCCATTCGTATGGATAAAATCGCCACCGTTTCTTTCACTTATTTTTTTTATACTCGTTTTGCTTTGAGCGAATTGCTCGTTTCGATAATAGTACAAGCAATTTCGCAAGTAAGCCATATTTGTTTTGGATTCTTCCCTTTCCAGTCGTCTTACCTTTGATTTCTCAAGAAATATCAATCCGGCTATTTCAAATATGTTAACCGTTTCCATCCGTTCGTTTCACCTGCCTCCCTTTCCCTTTACCTTACCAGTTCTGTTAACCGCTGCAGTCAGCAGTCAACCGCCCAGTTCCCGCTTATGATTCAAACCAAACTCAAAACTGTTCCCGCTGCAAACTTTGGTCGATGCTCGTACAGAGTTATTGCAGTGGAAGGCACGTGAAAATGCTCTGATAGACATACAAAATGTGGAAGCATAGACAACGGACGTTCGAATGCCTGAAATGAATGCGGTCTCATGGAATGCCATGATAGCAGGACATACGCAAAATGGATTTTTTGAAACGCTTAGGAACTTTCAAGCAATTGCAACTTCAGTTGTAAAGCCAGACTCCGCAACCTTTGCCAGCAGCCTCCCTGCCTGTGCGAAAATGGGAGCTTCGGAACAGGGTATGGAATCCGGTCGGGGCATTTTTTCACATGTTGTGGTTGCAACTACCTTGGTACACGTGTATGCAAAATGTGGAAGCGTAGCCAAGGCATGTGAACTGTTTAACAGAACGCCTCGATGAAACGTGTTATCTTGGAACGCCCTGATTGCAGATTATTCACGAATTTGACTTTGTTAAAAGGATTTAGGAACTTTCAAGCAAATGCAGTTGGCAGGTAGGCGTCGTTGCATGGGCTCTTCAGTAAATTGGCTTTCATTATTCTGTTCCTCGCTGCACAGCGGAAGTATCTGTTCTGCTATGTGTTGAAAATTTGCTGAATAATGTAGTGTAATTGAGAGGGAAATAAATTTGGAAATTTATTATTAAGAATGTATAGTGCGTTTGATGGCATCAGCTGAGGTCTCTTTTCTCTCAATGAAAATGAAGAAATATGAAACTTAAAGTTGTCTCGACAAGTTGCTTATTTTGCGGTTCACAATTTTGATGAGTCTCTGCTATAGATCGATCGACAATAATCTTGGAGATCAAGTGCACAAAATGACTTTCATAAATTTCATAGGTTAATCAAATTTGAAGAAATAAATTTATCTCTATATGACAGTTCACCAGAGAGTTAAAAGGTGTAAGTACAAGCACATTGTTTAACCAAAAAGAATTTTATTTTGGTGACGTTAAACAAGTGAGACCTTTCTTTGGGTGGGAATTATTTTCCTATCTATATAATCATGCTTAAAGAAATTAGTTTGTTATACTTGAGATGGTGAGGAGAATAGGGAGCTTTGGAATAATGTATGGACATCTATCAAATTATTAAGGATAGAACAATTATGTTTGATGTAGTTGCAATCACTTTGGTAAAGATGTATGCAAAATGTTGGAAGTATAGACAAGGGGTGGGAACTGTTTTGGGATCAGAATTCAATATCTTTATTCTAATCTTCATTTCTCGAATCATTTAGCAATCTTTTGTTTTTTGTTATCTATCTTATCTTTTTTTTTAAAACTTCCAGTAATAAAGGCATGGTTGCACTCTACACATGTGCGACATTCTTATACTAAAATTGGACTTTGTTTTTGAAATTGGGGAAAACAGATTTTGATGGGATCCGGAACCCAATACAACCAAAAGCCAAACAGCTTAAACAAGCCAAAAAAGCCAGACTGCAGAAAAGACAGCCTACAGTCAACAAAAAACCGGCTCACAAACAAACACCATTAAGTTTTACAATTAGAGTTTCGTTTGTTGGAGCGAAGATTCATATCGAAAGAAGGCCCAGAAGGTTTAGATTTTTTTCCAGTTACAGTAGTCCAGCCTTCTTCAACTTGTGCTGCCTTAGCCTACCAAGCCAGCCCATTAATTTCCTGAGGATGAAAATCCGCAACCCAGGAGGTAACATCAGAGTTCGCCTGAATAGGTGTGGAAATAACCGGAGAGCAATCAGAGGTGGGAAACAAAGCACCATCAGTAGAAACAGAAACTGGTCTAGTAGTATTCTCAATATGATTTATCATGGTAGCTTCCCCAACGGAGGAAGGAGAAACCCCAGCAGACGAAACCCCAGCAACCTATGAATCAAAAGCCCCAGCAACAAGTGAATCAGAAACCCCAACAACCTGTGATTTAGAAGCCCCAACAGCATGTGAATCAGAAGCCACCACCTCAGAGAAGCTCCGAAGCGGATCAAACTTCTTCTCCACCGTGTAATGTTGTTGTGAAGCGCCATTCCACCAAGTAGCTGTCTTAGACTTCTTCTCAAATCCACATTGAGCAGCAGCATGTCCTGTTTTGAAGCATCTTCTACAGCGGAAAGGGACCCCCTCATAATCCAACGATTGGATCCAAGACCCCCTAGAAGATTTTAAGAGAACCTCAACAGGCAATCCTTTTGAGACATCAATTTCAACAAGTATTCGGGCAAAGGTAGAGTGATAAAGATTATAAAATTCATTGTCCACAGTTAAAAAATCACCTAGGGCTTCCCCAACCTCCTCCAAGAGAGAGTCACTCCAAAGGTGAAGAGGGAGATTAGGCAACTGGACCCAAATCGGGAATTTATTGAAGGTTTCAGAAGCTAGGTTAAAGTTGGTGTGCCAAGGTTTAACCATCAGATGGTATTTGTCCTCCCAGCAAAAGAAATTTTCATACAAGATTTTGTCTCTATCTAAAGTGTTTTCGAACTTAGCAACAAAAAAACCTTTGGCCATAGGGAAGATTTGAACTTTACCAGTGATGAGGGGCTCCCATTTATTAGTGATCAAAGAGTGCAGCTGAGGAAGGCTTGGCCAAAAGCCCCTAAACCGACAGATCACCCCTTGAGCAGAAAGCTCTGCTACACTATCATTTATTTTTTCTGCTAACTCATCCTTAATCTTCACTGTGATGGGGTTTTTCATAGGGATGAAACCATAAAAACTCTGCTTAATATTCATATATGATCTAGGTGCCTTCCTTCTTTGACTATCCCTTCCTGACACATTATCTCTTATAAGAATTCCAATCTAAATATATCCATGCATTTTCCTTCCTCTATTGTCATCCACCCCACATGTTGTCCCACTCTATATGTCTCACAAGAATGAGCACTTTGATAATCAATCCCTATTAGATGATTTTGAATTTGTCACTCACAAAAATTGAGCACCACCTATCTCTCCTCCGAAGTAGCCTACTTGATGATGCCACCTACTCCTTAAAAAATATCATCATCACCCATCTTGAGGGGCTAGCAATATTACAAGGTATAGGATATACTGCCCACACTTGTGTCCCTTCATAGTCGAGTTCTCCTAGCTTCATCCCTCTCTTCTAGCAAAATTATTTTCTTTTTTCTACATCTCCATATTCCTTCACCTGAATTTCCATGCCTACTCCTTATCCAACACACATTACAACCATTATGTCTCCCTCGTCATTCCTCCTTTTAACTATGATTATGTCGGGCTTTAGGAAACCACTTTACCTCCTACCCCTAGATGTGCCACCCTTTTAACCCTTACCCTTCACTTATCTTGCTTGATCCTCTCTTACCACTATTGTCACTCCCTCTCCTATCCTACAACTAACCTCACAACCCTTGCCATACTCTTACTGAAACATGATTTCTTTTACATCTCTTGCCCTCAATGTCCCAACCTATGCCCCTAGTCCTATCATTTACCACCTACTTCAAGAATTTTCATTAATGGAATGCTAGCCAACTCTTATCATATCATCTTATACATTGGGGGATGAAACCTTAAACCTCTTTCACAACATAATGTATTTGGCTATAATAGATCACCCACAAGAACCATAATTCATCTTGTTAAACATTGGCATACATGTATGATTGGATAAGCAATCCTAAGATGAATGTTCAATCCTTTATAGATCAATGTGCATTGATTATTA
>VDFB02376400.1:154383-422549 GCA_007258455.2 Sequoia sempervirens | reverse complement strand
AAGGATTTTGATGCCATGCACAGATGCATACTTCCTTGTTTGACTACCCATGTACTCTACATGTCTGCAATTTGTAGAATTTCTTTTCTAGTCTTTCCAATAATTTCCATATATATGTCCTTATTGTCCAATTGATAGCTTTCTTTTTACTACTTTTTCCATAATTTTCATCATTCAGCCATGTGTAAGTTGAGATATGAAGCTTTCGACCATTATCTGGCATCCTGTCTGAAGGTTGCTTGACCTCTTGAATATTGTTGTTTCTAACACAAGCAATAGGTATATGAACAGTCATAGCATGTCGTATTACTTCTTTGCTTATCCATTTATCATAAGCTTAAAAGATTCTTGTAAATTTCATCCTTTAGTATACATGTCAAGAGGTGCCCTGACTATTCTATCATCAGGAACAAGATTTATTATTAACATAATATTTAATAATTGAGTTGATTATTGTTATCCACTTCTATATGCCTTAGAACCCTTTCCAGAAAAAAAATTGATATGACCATAAAAAACTATATTTAAACAAAACTAAAAGCAGTTGAAATTCTAAGTTTGGTCACTACTTTTTCATCTGCTTTCTCCTTTAAATCAAAATGCATAATGCTCTCCGGCAGGAACTCGACGCTTGCGTCACTTGTTTATAAGAGGAAACATTCCAATCATTCATATTGCATATAAGTTTGTTAATTTTTGAAAATATATGATAAGATTTTCAAGAACATAAATTGCCCCAAATTATAAAAAATTACTTAGAAAATTAATTATTATATGAAAAATTAATAATACACTATCTAGCAACAAATATAGATATTCTGAAGCCAAACTGCCACCTCAAGAGTTACAATGCAGTCCACAATAAAACACTTTTCAACAAGAATTTTAATTTGTTGGAAAGCAGTGACATCAAACCAAACCTTATAACAATTGGGTAAACGAAGGGGGGAGGATTGTAAACATCCTGCTCAAACACATAAACAAACACAAATGAAACACAGCAAACTGATCTGGATTATTTTTTAGGTGAGAGAAGGCATAAGAGCAGTTGGTAATTAGCATGTAGCGTCGCAATATCCAATTCCACTCCCGCAGTCGCCGATGTTGCAGCACTTAGGGGTGCCTGGATATCCTGAACAACCACCATCGTTGACGCACAGGTATTTAGAGCATGGTCCTGCTTGTGCTAAAGCCACGCTAATACTCACCATTATTATTATTGCCACTAACAGTATAACCACCTTTCTAGCCAATTCTGCGCTACCCATTTTCATTGCCATTTATCCTTCCTCTTTAGCTTTTTTCCAAAACAAATCACACAAGATGGTGTAGCTCAGATGAGAATCCTTCTTTCATGCAACGTCATTAAATAGCTGAGATGAGATTGTCCTACTCATTCTCATCGTCTGTGTTTTCATTGCCAACTCCGCCTTTTCAATTTAATCTCTCATTTCTATGTGAAAACAAAAGCAATACGTGGAAGCTAATTTAATGGTTAAGACAAATTGTTCATTGGGAAACCGCGAGACTTTACTGTTCTTGCTCCAACAGATGAAACACGGGAAATAAAAATACAACCGAAAAAGAACTTTAGAGTCCCTGTCCCTGCTGCAGGCCGGCCTCGGCATATTAGCTAATAAAATATGTCATTGAACATTTTGGTAGAAACAAAATCTATCCAATAGCCGATTAAAAAGCCATTCGTATGGATAAAATCGCCACCGTTTCTTTCACTTATTTTTTTTATACTCGTTTTGCTTTGAGCGAATTGCTCGTTTCGATAATAGTACAACCAATTTCGCAAGTAAGCCATATTTGTTTTGGATTCTTCCCTTTCCAGTCGTCTTACCTTTGATTTCTCAAGAAATATCAATCCGGCTATTTCAAATATGTTAACCGTTTCCATCCGTTCGTTTCACCTGCCTCCCTTTCCCTTTACCTTACCAGTTCTGTTAACCGCTGCAGTCAGCAGTCAACCGCCCAGTTCCCGCTTATGATTCAAACCAAACTCAAAACTGTTCCCGCTGCAAACTTTGGTCGATGCTCGTACAGAGTTATTGCAGTGGAAGGCACGTGAAAATGCTCTGATAGACATACAAAATGTGGAAGCATAGACAACGGACGTTCCGAATGCCTGAAATGAATGCGGCCTCGTGGAATGCCATGATAGCAGGACATACGCAAAATGGATTTTTTGAAACGCTTAGGAACTTTCAAGCAATTGCAACTTCAGTTGTAAAGCCAGACTCCGCAACCTTTGCCAGCAGCCTCCCTGCCTGTGCGAAAATGGGAGCTTCGGAACAGGGTATGGAATCCGGTCGGGGCATTTTTTCACATGTTGTGGTTGCAACTACCTTGGTACACGTGTATAGACAAGGGTGGGAACTGTTTTGGGATCAGAATTCAATATCTTTATTCTAATCTTCATTTCTCAAATCATTTAGCAATCTTTTGTTTGTTGTTATCTATGTTATCTTTTTTTTTAAAATTTCATGTAATAAAGGCATGGTTGCACTCTATACATGTGCGACATTCTTATACTAAAATTGGACTTTGTTATTCCTATTAGCAACCTCAATTATCCAATAGACCCTCTTATTATTTTCCATATCAAACGGTTTATCTAGTTTCTACCTTTCATTATTATTACCTTTTCAAAGTCTTTCAACAATCTTGTTATTCATAAAAACTTTAGTAAACTAATCAATTTCTTATTTTTTTATCATTTCCCAACTAAGTCCCATTTAGATTAATAATTTTGTTTAAGACAAGTTAAGCAATCTAGCTAGAAATAAAAATAATTTGTTATTTAGTTGGTGGATAATTTGTCTATTTGCATTAAGCTCATTTATAATATATTTTTAAAGTTGAATCCTAAGATAGATAATTGAAAATGCTTTCCTATGTATTAAAATTGTGTAGGTTATAATCTATCTCCTATCTATATTTGTAGCAAACTTGATGTCAGTCATAACCCTCATTGTTTATTCATTTCTTCATCTTCAAAAGAATATTTCTCTATAAACAACAAACGCTCATTGTAATGTTTGAAATTTAGTTAATTCTACTTTGACTTTTTAATTTTTCATCATTCAACAATACTTTCTTTTTGAGTAAACATAAACCTAGTTGCAACATATAGACCTTGTCACAATTAGGTTGGTGTCCATTTAATACACTATTGTCTTTGTCTTTCATTTTCACATAAAAATAAACACTATAAATTTTTCTACTCAAATTTTGTACAGTATATGAGAATGAATCATTTTGATGTTCTTTGATATAAATTATTAGCCTCCCTTCTTTGACTATCCCTTCCTCACACATTATCTCTTATAAGAATCCCCATCTAAATATATCCATGCATTATCCTTCCTCCATTACCCTTCCTTCCTCTATTGTCATCCACCCCACATGTTTTCCCACTCTATATGTCTCACAAGGATGAGAACTTTGATAATGAATCCCTCTTACATGATTTTGAATTTGTCAATCACAAAAATTGTGCACCACTTGTCTCTCCTCCAAAGTAGCCTACTTGATGATGTCACCTACTCCTTAACAAATATCATCATCGCCCATCTTGAGGGGCCAAAGATATTACAAGGTATAGGATATATTGTCCACACTTATGTCCCTTCATAGTTGAGTTTTCCTAGCTTCATCCCCATCTTCTAGCTAACTTATCTTCTTTTTTCTACATCTTCATATTCCTCCACCTAAATTTCCATGCCTACTCCTTATCAAACACACATTACTACCATTATGTCTCTCTCTTCATTCCTCCTCTTAACTATGATCATGTCGAGCTTTAGGCAACCACTTTACCTTCTACCCCTAGATGTGCCACCCTTTCAACCCTTACCCTTCACTTATCTTGCTTGATCCTCTCTTACCACTATTGTCACTCCCTTTCCTATCCTACCACTAACCTCATAACGCTTGCCTTACTCTTACCAAAACATGATTTCTTTTACATCTTCTGCCCTCAATGTCCCAACCTATGCCCCTAGTCCTATCAGTTACCGCCTAGTTCAAGAATTGTCTTTAATGCAATGCTAGCTATCTCTTATCATATCATCTTATACATTGGGGGATGAAACCTTAAACCTCTTTAATAGCATAATATATTTGGCTATAATAGATCACCCACTAGAACCACAATTCATCTTGTTAAACATTGACATACATGTATAATTGGATAAGAAATCCTAAGATGCATGTTCAATTCTTTATAGATCAATGTGCATTGATTATTACTTTGATGATCTATTCATAGCTAAGATTCATCTATTCATTAAGGACAAACAACATAAAATGGTTCTACTCTTTATCTACCTATTCTTTGGGTCCCTTCCTCTATCTCACTTATCTTTTCATGGAACACATTCAAGTCAACATAGGATTGCGGGTTAGTTTCATCAACATTATACATTGCAATCAAGACTTAAATAAGAAGGTGATGGATTTTATCTTTCATCATCAATGCATTATTTCATATATCTCTTATCTTCTTCTCGACTCTTATATCAAGCAAGTGTTTATTAGGAATTATTTTCCAAAGCATCGGAATCAAAATCTCTTGCACAAATATTCAACTTTTATAACACTTTGTACCACTTTGTATGATTGTAGATAGGTGATATGTATCATTTTAAGGCCATCTCCTCGTTGGCCTCTAATGTTTCTATTTGTTTAGCCTTTTTCTCTTCTCAGGAAACCAATAATTCTACAAAGAACACCAATAACTTATAATTTTCTCCTTAACCCAGCCTTAATTAAACAATTAACTAAAATGACTAAAACTATCTTACTCCTCCTTTAAACTTACTATCTCCCTTTTTCAACAAGCTAATACTAATTGGATGAAGCTATAAAAACCCCCAATTACATCTTTTAAGAGTTTCTTTCCAATAACCTTATGCAACTTCATATTATCCAACCATTGAACCCTAACCTCTTCTTAATACACCTATAAGCTTCGATTACTTACCACTATTATTGAGAAGGGTAAGTTTGAAATGAAAATAGATGTAGGTCTTACAAAACTAAATATCTTCTCTAATTATAATAATTAATAGAAAAAAAGAGCATCCAAATAATCCAAATTTAATTAATATTTTTATATTTTTTAATATATAAATATCTCTAGCAACAAACTCCCCTAATAGTCACGACACAAAATTAATGATCACCCATAAACATCTTAAAAATGGATATGAAGGGTGCAAAACCCATAAATGGTGGGGACAATGGAGGCGAAGGCTTTGGATATTTTGCAGATGGCGGTGAGGGAAATGATAAGTCGAAAGATGGAGAAGGTGTTGGTGAGCAAGAGTTAGCTTCCTACCTAGGGGTTGGTGACCTTTTGAATCCGCTTACCCCTATGGTGGTGGAGATAGCCTCTGCACTTGTTCCTAAGACTAAAGCCCTCATCATTGTGTCTGGTGCCTTCCCTTATGTTGTGATCTTGGGCTCCTACGCTAGCCTTGACACCCTTATTGAGGTTGATGTGAGGGGTGACTCTCATGAGGAGTATTTCTCTTAGGGGATCTCTTTGGCTAAGGAGGAGGAAGAATCTCTCCTTGATATTCTTATGGATGCTCGTATTGCAAAGCAGTGTATGGGGTCCATGTCTTCTACAAGTGATCTTGTGGATGCCAATGAGGATGTTCCTCTTCTAGCTATGTCGCTAGAGTCCTAATGTTCAATTGTTGATAAGCATGGTGTTTCTGGATTTGGGTCTATTAAGCCTTCTCTAACTGTGAATAGGTTATCTTTCAAGAGGGTCTTTCTTCTAGCCCTCCCAAGAATCCTTTTCTTGAGGTGGGTTTCAAGATAAATCTTCTTGCCTCATCATCCTTGTCGATGCCTTCTATTATTGACATGTGTGAAGTGGAGATTGTGCCCTCTCTCTATCCCAATCGAGACCTTTGTTCCTTATCACCTTCCTTGGGCGAAGCCGCCATTCTTATGATTACTAAGAGAGTTCCTCATCCTCCCTATAGTAAATTGGAGTGTAGTGTTGAGGATGTCATTCCTCAACCTCCTCCTATCCTCTTTTAGCCTGATGAGTGGGAGGACAAAGCCTCTGCTTTCCTACAACATGCTCTCATTGGGAGATTCTTGGGTCACAAACCAAACATTGATATTATTCGGTGTTGGGTGTCTTCTTGTTGGTGTGGTTTGTTTTGTTGAGGGTGAAGGCTTTGAGGAATGCAAATTTCATTTATTCTCCTTCAACTCTAGTGTGGACTACTCTCATGTTCTATTAGGTGGACCCTAGTTTCTGGTTAAATCCCTTCTTTACATTCAAAATTAGTTTCTTCACATTATCCCACTGCCCTAAACGAACTGAGATGCAAGTCTAATCGATTCACCTTTGAGGTTGAAAGTCAATCTCTAGTCCTTGTGATCTCTTTTCTAATGAAATTCGCCTAGGGAAAGACACCTATTGTGGATATTTAAAATCCTATTTAGGAACCCCCTTTTCCCTACATTTCAACTTTATATTTGATTGTAATGACCTAATTGTATTTTAAAACTATCTTATTTTTAATTATAAGCTTTGATTTATACTAAAATGGGTGGTTTGAATTACCATGTTTTCCACTAGCTAAGCTAGCCAAATTCAGTTCAATAAAAACCTTGTTTCAACTAAAATAAATTTTGATTGAAACCATAATTGGAGCACAATTAGTTCAACTAAAAAAATTTGTTGGGATAAATGAATTTTTGACTAAAGTGTACTAAGTAGAATATGTGCTATCATAATACATGTGTTGTATTTTGCATAAGACTATATTTTTATGTCAAACGAAGTCTTTTATCTAGTGTCGTTGATTTATACTAAATAATCATAATAATCCATTTATAATTTTAATAGATAATCATGATTATACATCCTATTTTTATAACTGGGTTCTATTTATAATTTTAATTTTGTTAAAATTTATTTTAATTTTTATATAAATGTATTCTTTATTTTTACTTTAGATTCAATTTATTGAAAATATATTCTATGTGGCCATTCCTTTTTCTTTCTAGTGCATTGAACACAAAATTGGATAGAATTGCCCTCTTATATCCTAGAAAGTGATGCTATAGAGGTTTATTTAAGGAATATATAAGATGAATAAATAAAGGGATTAAAAAATAATTTCCCTATAGTTATATGTTATTTGAATATTTTCTTTTTACTCTTCTTTTAGACCCATATCATTAATACTTCTCATCTAGGATTTTTATTCTTCTAGGAACTTTCATATCTTATCTAAGCTAGATTCACTAGAAGTATTATAGTAATATGGGGAGGGATTATAGTCCGAGTACCACATATTAGATAAAGCCGGGATATTTTTAGTATCATGTCTCTTAGTGCCAATCTACTCTATTCCACAGTTTAATTTATAGGTATATGAAGAGGAAAGACTTAAATTTGGACTCATAAGAGACTCTTGCAAGAGACATAAGGATACATATAGATGTATGATCCTTTTTTATTTATAAGTGAAAAAATTCATATCATTCATATTACATATAGGTTTGTTATTTTTTGAAAATATATGATAAGATTTTAACATAAAGGGGTAAAAAATTTATTAATCCAAGGAAACGTTACAAAGCAAGGGCATTAAATGGCCCTATCAAGTTCAACCAAGTGATCCAATTGATGAGAAAAATCTGGGGGTAGTTGGCCCCGATCCACCAAATTCCAATCATGCATATGATCAGAAGCCCATTTAGCCAAGCAATCAGCAACACCATTCCATTCACGGGGAATATGATTGAAAGTAATATGCTCCAGAGAGGCACAAAGAGTGAGAATTTGTTCAACAATCAAAGCCAACTACCAACTCACATTATCCATATACCGCCTTTTCAGTAAATTCACCACAACCTTGGAGTCAGACTCACATATGATCCTTCGCCATCCCAACTGACTGCCCCGCTCCACAGCCAATAAAATAGCCTGAGCCTCCATAAGATTATTCGTATGAAGACCCTTATACATAGAGAAAATAAACTGAACATCTCCTGAGCTATCACGGCCCACACCCCCAATGCCAGCATGACCTGGATTTCCACGAGAAGAGCCATCCGAGTTGATTTTTAGGACTCCAAAGGGAGGAGGGGTCCATCTTCCATCCCTATTCACCTTCGGGGTAGGATGCCTGCATCTATTGCGCATGAGTTTTCGTTGCGGAGGAGGAAGATGAAGACGATAACAACAATCAACATCCCGAGGGTCCACCAGCATAGTCATATCACACTTAGCCGCAATAGTTTCTCCTAAGGAGTGTAAAATTTTCCTCCAAAGGTGAGGAGCCATCAACCTCGAATCCTGAAAGATCTGCCTATTCCTCTCCAACCATAGGTTCTAGATAATAAAGGAAGGCCCAAGAGCCCAAGCAGCCTGAAGAAAGGAAGTAGAAACAGGGGCCCTGCCCCACCGTTCCCCAAATTCCACCAAAGAGGAAACATGCCAGGAGGCCATATTCCACACCCCCCACCAGAAGTGCCAAATCTCCTTAGCATAGGAGCATTGGAAGAAGATATGGGAGACACTCTCTTCACAGCCATGACACAAAACACACATAGAGGGGCCTTGGAAACCACGCTTACATAAATTATCCCAAGTAAGACACCGATTTTGAGCCACTAACCAAATAAAGAAGTTGCATTTGGGCCATGACAACTTGTGCCAAACTTGCTTCCACCAAGGGACCTCAATGTCCCCAAACAACTGCCTACCAATCTGTTTATAACCAGCAACCACAGAGCACTTTCCAGACAAGTCTGAACCATCCCAAGCCAAGACATTAGGTCCTCTCAAAGAATTACAAGCACGGGAAGCCAGAAGTTGGGAAAGCTCACGCCTATCCCCCTCAAACCCTCCTGGTGGCCACTCAGAAGGGTGTTTCCAACGAAAACGTAGAACCAAACCATCATGCTGCGCCACCTTATAATGCTCCACAGTATCCCAGCCACCCGCACTAAAAACCTCAGAAAGAGGCTGGAGATGAAGAAAAGAAGAAAGAATAGGAGGGTGACCATCCCAAGAATCTAACCAAAAAAGAGCCTGTGACCCCGAATGACAGATCCAAAAAAGAGCATCCTTAATCAACTGCACCCCCACTTTCAAAGTATGCCAAATCATAGAACCACTCCCTTCCAGAAGATAGCGAGGGACCTCAAAAGAAGCAACACCCCGAAGATATTTATGGTTGAGAATACGAGCCCATAACTGGTGCTAATGGGTGCACCATCGCCAATAAAGCTTGGTAGCAAGAGCTTTCCCATTCAAAATAGCAGAGCGTAAACCAAAACCACCCTCCTGCTTTGGTCTACACACCGATTCCCACTTAACAAGGCTCCATTTTGAAGACAACAAATTACCGCTCCAAAGAAATTGATGAGAAAGAGCATCAAATTCCTTAAGGAAATACATAGGAGCCGCTTGAACAAAGCACCTGTAGATGGGAAGGGCCTGGATAACAAACTTGAGAAGAGTCAATCTAACTGCAGAAGACAACCAACGATGAGTCCAATGAGTAACCTTCTGCCTAAGCTTATCAAGCAATTGTTGCCAAGAGGATCTGGGCTGACGGCCAACAACAAGGGGAATACCCAAGTAGACAAAGGGAAGAGACCCAATTTGAAACCGTAGGATAGCAGCAATCTGACGCTGGATAGCTTGAGGAGTATTAAAGAAAAATATAGAAGACTTTTGCTCATTGACTCTCTGGCCTGAAGCTGCAAGGTAGATGTCCAAAGTTTTCCTGAAGGAATCAACCTCCCTAATACGAGCCAGTCCCATAAAAGAGGTATCATCCACGAATTGGAGATGAGAAAGCGTAGGCAAGCCCATCCCCCACCGCCAACCATGAATCAAGCCATATGAAACCTGAGATTTAAGAAGACGGCCAAGCCCCTCAGCCAAAATAATAAACAAATAAGGAGAGAGCGGATCCCCCTTACGAAGGCCCCTAGTAGCTTCAAAAAGCTCAAAAGGTTCCCCATTCACAATAACTGAAAAGGAGGAAGAAGTCAAACAACTCAAAATCCAGCTCACCCAATCAGAGGAAAAACCAAAGGCCAGCAGAATCTTCTGAAGAAAACTCCATTTAACTCTGTCATAGGCTTTGGCCATATCCAACTTGATAAACATAGACCTATCCTGAGAGGTAGCCATGGAATGAATGGCTTCAGACGCAATCACCACCCCATCTAGAATTTGTCGCCCAGCCACAAAGCCGCCTTGCTCCTTAGAAATGATCATAGGCAAACAAGATTTGAGTCTCTCAGCCATCAACTTCGTAATAATCTTATACACCACGTTACAAAGCGCAATAGGTCTAAAGAGATCAAGTTTGTCTGCACCTTACTTCTTAGGAATGAGAACCAGAAAAGTAGCATTCAGGGCACGAAGCATCTGCTTACTATGAAGAAACTCTCGAACAACCTCCAACAAATCCAGCTTCACAATATCCCAAAACTCCTGGAAAAACTCAACTAGGAACCCATCAGGGCCAGGAGCTTTCCCTTTGTTCATCCCAAACACTATCTAACAACAAATATAGATATTTTGTTCTTGTGTATGCAGATAATTACCATTTCTATTTTCCCCTGTGGGGGAATGTGTGCTGGTACAGAAGATGGGTTTGGGTACCGGTATGCCATTTTCAAAAAAAGTTGGAGACATTTAGAAAAAAGAAAAAAAAAATCATACAATGGATATGCAACTTTTAAAGATGTAAAATACAAAAATACCTAAAAAAAAAAATTATAACATTTGAAGTATTGAAAGAGATGTTAATGGAAGGAAAGATTAATTATAATGATTTTTAATTTTTGATAATCATCATCATAATATAAAAAAAAAAAATTAACCATTAATACTTGGAGATGCTAAACAAAGAACGGGAGGGTATACCATTATTTTAAACATGGTCCTTGGAGATAACTATATTTTCAATCAATTGATAAAACTCCAATGCCTATACACATCTTAAGAATTTGATAAGAAAGTTTTCTACTGCAATTTTTTTTTTTATAAATTTCAATGTGAAAAAATAGAAAATGTCAAGTCCACTAGCAAATATCTTTAATTCTTTTAGCTTTTGTGAGCCACATATCAGCACTTTCAGAAAACCTAGTGTAATTTATAGGAAATGCCTGAAGAAACCTCTATAGGAAGCTTTCCAATTTTCAAGGGATGCTTCTACTAAATGTATATAGATGATGTGAAACTTCATCTAAAGTCTCCTAATGTCTATAGACACATTCCCTTATGTGTCTTCATGACAGTTATGCATTTCCACTATGAGAGATGAGTACCAAGGGTCAGGGTACGAATCTTGTGTTAAATATGATATTTTCACATTTTTCATGATTCCATAATGCTTGCTCCATATGCGCAGTCAACGACAATGGATGACATTATGCATTTTCATACAGAATGAAAAATAGAATTATACAACTGAAAAAATGACAACCAAGATTTGTTCATAGCAAGAAGTTAAAACCATTTAATCATAAGGAACTTTCTTCGCCACTCTTTGTTTATCATATCATACAAACTGAATTCTGAGTGGTGTGCTACTATTTCATAAACAATGTTGGTATAAATATCAAGTCAGGAGATTTATAAATTTTTAAGAATTTATTTATTATTAGAATTATTTAAACAAGTCCAAGTTTAGCTCATTTCATAAAGGGAAACTCACATAAAAAAATTTCTTTAAGATTGACCTGAGCAAAAAATGATGCCAAACATATTGATATTACATCATCCAGAAATAAGTCGAAATTCTGAGATAAGAATCTAGAAGCATAACTCTAACTAAAACACAGAAGACTCGGATGATTAGATGCCAATATTTTTGGCTGTTGAATGTGATCTCAAGAGCTCCTTGTGTGAACTGCTTCTCTCTGAATGTATGCAGCATGTTCTTTCATCAAAAAATCAATAAGTGGTTTCTCAACATCCATACCTGGCCCTTCTTTCTCAACAACCATCTCACCTTGATCTGTCACAATAATAACCCTTTCTTTTCGGGTCAAAAGTTCATTTGCAACTACAACATGCACACCATATTTCTTCTGTGCTGACCTTGCTTTCTTCAACAAAATCTCAATGTCTGTCTCAAGCTGTTGTCAGAACCCCAATTACTTATCACAATGCTTTCCATATTAGATGAAAAAAATTATATTACTTCAAAGAATAGAGGTGAAGAAACAGTTATATTTCTATATTGTCTACATTTTAAAAGAGAGGAGAAGAAACCTTAAAAGATACAGCAAATGCTGTTGGAGCCCAGAATTTCCTCAAAAGTGTTAGCATTTTTGGCACTGTAACAAGCTGCATGGCTAACTTTCCAGATTCTGACTGAATTTTATGTTCCATCTATCAAGAAACAAAATAAATACCATTTAATAGCATAATCAGAGGCATATCTGAGGAATTAAAAAAAATGGATGCCTTTATCCCAAATCTACCATATGATTTCTTAAGCAGAAAAAAAAATTCTTTTTGGTTACTGTTGCAACCCTCTTGGCATAGAAATTTTCCTACCATAGAATCCCAAGGTAGATAAAAATCTGAGACAGCTGCTGCAAGATAGAACATTCCATGTGCTTCCAAAGGGTTGAGTGCCAAAGCAATAATTTGTAGCATCTGCAAGACGCTAATGCCATAATTAATTAAAACAAGTTATACCATCTTTCAAGCCTTAAGAAAAATTGAACTGTAATAATGAATACCATCTCGATATCATACCACGTTGAATGGAAACAGATTACAAAATCGTCAAGCAGAAAATATACTATCTTTTAATTGGGCAAATGTAATAATATTCTAATTGAAAAATTACCAGTAACTCCTCTAAATTATTACCTAATCTTTTCTAATTAGAATTTTGTTACTGGTTCAAATTTCCCCCCAAAACATATAATTTCTCACTATGCATTTCAAAAAAATTTGATCTTAGAATTCTCCTTATATAATTTTTAAATATGGCTCAATAAACTCAATATATTTTGCAAATCACCATATAACACGAACATTTATTCTCAGAAATGGCTTCGTTTTGGGATTATGTCAAGCTTAACATACATTCGTATTACGGAATATGCAATAATTATAATCATTTGTTTCATTGTAAATTCATTTCAATAATGTGCATTTACTTTACAACTATTTCATATGTTCTAATCCTCTTGGAGTCATATTTCTTTCTGTTTCAATTTAATAACATAAAGATAATATGTACGGAGGATTATACATCTCAGCTCCACAAAATTTCTTGAACAATTAAGGATCATAAATGTTTCATCTGAGGTCCATGCAGACAATACAAAGTACAAAGATGATAGAAAGGGCCACATTCCTGTGAATTTTGTAAAATGGCAAGTGAAGGTGTGTGGAATTTATTTCTTAGTTGCCAGTTGCTGTATTTGTTTAGAATCAGTCATGTACCTGGTAGAATACTCATCAATTGTATCTCTCCCATCACAACTAATGAATTGGCCTGAGCATCCTGGATCCTTACAAATCTCACATTCTAAATGCTTTTGGAAACACGATCTTGCAATTTCAAATCATAATTTACTAAACGCGTGTGACTCATAGCTTTCAAGGACATTTAATGACTTGACTCATTGCCACTTGCTATCACTTACTTTGCATGTAAGGCTGCTATAAATGCAAAGAACTCTGCTAATTTGCAGGATTCTATGAAATGCTAAAACATCTTAAAAAATTGCCAGCCTACTAAACACAGGTACACGTACATTCCAACATTAAAAGAAATATGGGTGTGAACACATTGTCAAACAACATTGAATGTGATACTAGAATCCTATTATAAGCTTAATAATGATGATGTATCAGAACAAACTGCTGAAGTACCAGTCATAGGAAGAAAAATTATAATCACAACAAAATTTATTTTGTTATATGATGCTAATATTGGACATCCGACATACTGTTGACTATATAGCAGAAATAATGGAAGTTATTCTGAGAGTCAAATTGGCATCAGATTGCATCAGGGATGGTGTAATTAGTCACTTGCACCACTATTCCATTACTTACCCTCATTCAAGATTTTTTACTTGCAATTTTGAGAATATTCCTCATACAATGTTGGCATTGATTTCACTTTCATGACGATTAATGAGACTCTCTGAAACAATATATCTCACTGAAACATATATCTCTTTACAATCATTCTTCCTTTCTCCATATATAGTGTTGATGGTTTCTCAAGGGCTTCCAATGGCCTGTGCTAAAGTCCATAACTAAACCCTTGAAACTCTTGACTATTCTGAACGTATGCCCTCAATGAGAAAGGACGGGTAAAAATTTGGGATCGAGAGTTGAGAGGCTGTAATAGATTATACTTTATATCCTCGTCATACACGTTTTACTTTTCACCCTTTTTTACAGTGATAATACAATATTTTCACTTTTTTCTGGGGAGAGATGGCAGCAGTATTTATCTTTTTGTTTCCTTCTGCATATATCTCAATTTTTTTAACACGTGGTTAGCATTTATGGCATCTTTTCCTCATTCACCAGGCTTTCCCTGAAATAAACCTGCTGGCATAAGGAGAACAGCAGAAGGATCTTCAAGAATGTTCAATGTGTTCATTAACCACAAAGGCCCAATGTCGAAGAAACTCTCACTGTTCAGCTTTACAGTTTCTTAAAGCAGTTAGGAATAAAGGGTGTTTCTTGATTTGTAGGAGACAGAGCTTGAAGTTTGTTTTCCTTCTACAATTGAAACCACCATCCACTCTGCTCCAGCTCACATGGCTGTCTTCTTGGAAAGATACGCAGAATCAGCCTGCTGTGTGGTGGAGCTGCTTCTCATGTTACAAAGTAGAGAGCTAAGATAGTTCCAATGCTCTACGCAGCGAAGCCTGTTGATCTTCACTACATAGAAAAGGGCATGTATGACGATGTGTTTACTAAACATAAAGTTAAGGGCAGATACCTGCAGAAGCTTAAGAAGTGGAATGAAGCTCTCCAATCTGTTTCATTTACTACAGGCTGTGAAATCAATAATTTCAAGTAAATTTTCTGTGTTTCCATTCTACCTTGTGAGAGTCGTTAATTAATTGCTGCTTTCTCATTTTGGATTCTTCCTACTCGTTTGTTTCTTCTGTTCAGACTTTTCTAAATGTACATATGAAAATCCTGAGTGAATTTAATTAGAAAAGCATTCAGGAGGTTTTAACTTAATAAGGCTTCACTTCTGGACATGCCAACTTGGTGCTAGTTTCTAGATTTGTTGTTATAAGTTCAATGTTGACCAGGAGCTTGTAACTTTGATTGCTTCCTGTGAAATCCTGCCTTAAGGCTTGGAAAGCGATATGTAATGTTTCTACAAATAAAGAAGATAGTTTTATTCTGATTAAAGATGAAGGTATAGTATATGGGACCATCCCTTCATTTCATAAAGAAGAATTTACTGTCACATATAACAAATATGGAGAGTGCAATATCCAGAATAAGAAAATCTACTCTGGTGGCCTCAAGGGTGATGATGCTAAATCAGCCCTTGTTGACAAGGGAGCTATCAACTGATTCCTGCATATTCTGGAAAGTCTAGTTTTCAAAGCTAAGGTGAATAGACTCTTTATTCCATATTATAAAGTTGCTTTATGGTGAAGGATCCCTGTTTTTGCATTTCAACATCTAAATTCCCAAACAATTCAATAACTAGCCAGTTGCAGTTTTAAATCTAATGCAGTTTTCATTGTCGATGTTATTGGTTAATGGAATATATAATTGATCAGACTAAGACCCTTCTTTTTTGGTTGAGTTTTTCCTATATATATTATCATGGCTGCTTCACACAGAATATCATAAAACTCATCTAAAAGTGCAGCATTAGCCCAAAACTTATTGATCGTAGCCTTAGTAAAACTTAAAGTCATCAGTTCTTGCATCAAAGGTATCTGTCACTAACGAAACGGAAGCTCCCAAATATAAGTGTTCATGCGCTTAAATGCCATCCTTTAAAAAAGGAAGCTAGAAATTTGTGATATATGTCAAGTAGCTTTGAAATCTGTCTATTGTTTTAAACTTTTAACACTATTAATGTTAGAACTTAATACTATACATTCATGTATGCTTGTTGATTCTTCATCTTTTTATACAGAAAACTTATGCAATCACAAATTTTGCAATTTTACAGGGCCGTCAGCACACATATTAATTTAAATTTTCTTTTACCCAAAGAAAAAGTACTTGTTGGTCAAAGGAAGGAAAAATAATTGGTTTCTAAGTACAACTGTCATTGAAGTGAGTCAAATGTTATTGTGATTGAGCAATGGCCAAGTGGTTGAGAACTTGAGACAGCCATTATAATGTAAAACAGCCAGGGTTTAACTCTGTTGAGAACAGCCTCTAATATTAGTATGTTCAGGTATTTTCATATTATTGTAACCCGATATTTTTTATTTCAATATTTCAATGTTGAGGTCCAAATACTTGGTGAATGACCTTGTGAGAAGATCATTCACTTTGTTGAGCGGCTAATAATTGAATATGAGGATTGCTTATGTTGCATAAGACAAGAGAAATGCCATTGAACACTTGTTTTGTTACTTAAGGAATTGACAAGAAAAAGCTATAAAATAAATAATGTTGAACACCTTTATTGTAAACTGTAACCACATCTAACCAAATATATCATGTCACATAGAATGACAAGGGCTTACATTCACCAATGCATCAAGGGTCTGTTACCTTGCAGATTGTTGCAAATGCTCCACTCTTACATACCAATGATATGCACACGTGGCACTATTAAAGCAAGAGGAAGCCTGCTTGTGTACAATGTCAATTGGAAATCTGACTATTCCATTGAAACTGTATCAAAATGCCCCATTGTTACATCCCCTCTATCTTGAACATGATTACGACAATGAAATTATGGTCGTTATGTTAGTTATGATTAACTACTTTTCATGAGAATGTGAATTGGGAAAAGAGTTTTTAATTTATATGTTGTAACTGCAAATATGAACGATTTTCTTATGTATGTGGAAAATGAATGCATTGATGAGTTTATATTTAAAATATATATATACACGTCGAGAATGATCTAACCCTAATTCTCTGTCAAGTGGTTGCAGGATTGCCGACGCCACGAGGGAAAGCGAAATATCATCAAGGAGAGGTTATAGTTAATAAAGGATCCAAAATTATCATCATGCCATGAGTGGTGTAAAATAGCCATTTTGAAAATCGTAACCTTGGTTGAATATCTCATATAATTAATTAGTTAACAAAGCAAGTCAATTTGAATTGAGCATTATCGTATATCTCTTGATGTCATGAATAACATTTTGAGCACACCTTGGGAGATATTATCATAAAATATTTAAATTAAAAATTAAATGACAATTTCCTAAACCGATGGTTAGATGATAAAGTTTAATTAAAAGAATTAAGGAGGGCGAAGGTCTGGGGGTGAGGAGGTAACTCCCACCACCTTGCCATCTCTCTTGAGAAACGTTCAAGAAGAGGAATTCATGTGGACACTTGAGGGAGTCTCGTCTTGTCTTGGCTTGGGCACTCGAGCATTTTTTTTGAGAGAGCTAGCTATCTCATCTTTTGGGGGGGCTTTCGTTTTCTTCAAGAGAAAAATCCTCTGTCAGTTCCGGCATTCAATTGTCTCACTTCCTCTTTTCTATTCTCGAAATCATTTCTTAGCAGTCGGCATTCTTGAGATCGTTATCATTATTCAATCCCGCATTGCTCTATTTTGTCAATCCATCTTTCCACTCTGTCATCTCATCTCTTCCAGTGGTTTCCTTAACAAGCATCGATCTTGGTTAAAATCCTCTGTCGAGCTTAGCGTAGAAAGCTTGGTTGTAATTTTCGAGTCTTCTATATCAGGTGGTTATAACTTCAATTCTTGGGCAAGCCGTCACTAAATATTCTCAAGTCGATAAAGACTTGTGGCTACATCGTCTTGTCTAGGTTATTGGAGAGAAGATTTTAGAGACCTTCGAGCTACCAGTCGTCATATACAGGCATGCAGAAGAGTCTTAATTTGTAGAAACTTTGCAATGAAAGGATTTATATATGTTTCTAAAAACCCTTTTGAGTAGGAGGGAAATATCATTGAATCATTCGTCTTTTATAAGTATATTGAAAACTAGTCTTTTTATCTATCTCTCTCTGGAACTTATTCGATAATAGACTCATTTGATATAAATCTATGTAATTCATTAAACTAGAGTTCGAATTACTATGTTTTCTTCAGCGCATGTCTAGGTATTCTTTGTGGGTTTTTCAGGAGCTTCATAGTGATGTAACATGCAAGCCGGGACTTGGACCTTTTAGCAGTGCTGCCTTCGGAGATTGTTTTTAGGGTTTGGATGCAGGATTTTTCGGTGCATGTCAGGATATTCTTTATGGGTTTTTCGAGAGCTTCGTAATGATGTAACATGCAAGCAGAGTTGATTATTTTTCAAGAAATTACCATTTTTAGCCAATGCTCGCATGCAGACCAATTTGCTAGGTTTTTTTGGGTTTTGTGAGATCTCTCGAGCAGTGTGACATGCAAACTCATCCAATAACTAATTGGTCACTTTTTCAGACACTTACTATTTTTAGTAGGTTCACTCCGACAGCTACCCAACACTTCAACATCACGAACGAAGCAACATGCAATAGAAACAGGGTCAAACGGAGGTCCTTTGAGCCACATGCAAGTCAAATTAAGGTTTCCAGCTTTGGGACTCAAAATGAGGGGTAAAACGCCAGAATCTTTGAAAACTAATGTATCCCATTGCGATCAGTATCTCTCAAGGATTCCACTAGTAAAATTTGAAGGCAATCTAAGCACTTACTATTTATAGTAAGTCACTCCAGAAACAAGCTATAAATAGCAGGTCAGCGCGAGGCACCAGTGTGAATAGGTCAGTTAACCCATGAGGACCCCATGGAGCGAATTTCACGTCAAACAAAGTTGCAGAAGTTCTAAAATCAAGCAGTTACTATAAATAGCAAGTCATCTCTAGAAACAGGCTATAAATAGCAAGTTAGCACAAGTCACCAGTGTGAACAGTTCAAACAAGTCACAAGGATCCATTGGCACGAATTTCAAGTCAATACAAGTTGTAGAAGTTTGCAAATCAAGGGATTTACTAAAAATAGAAAGCTAGGCAGGAGGCATGAAAAATTTTGCCTAAGTCTGAAAATGGAAGTTCACACCCCTGGATACGCCCAACTTGAAGAACGCTGGTGAGAAAAGTTGCTAAGGCATGAAATTCCTATAGACCTACCTAAATGCGCCTATGAGCACTGGTGAGTTGGAAAAACGTCCAAGGAAAAGATAAAATGGAAGCACCAGGGGCAAAATGCGCCCAACTTAGGAAGTTTCTAAGGCGTGAGGTGAAATGGAAGCTACCTACTCCAAATGCGCCTAGCTTGAGAGGGGACTCAAAAAAAATTCCAAGTCTGAGATAAATGGAAGTATGACCCCTTGAGTGCGCCTAGCAAGGAGTAGAGTGGGGGTTGAGAAAATTTCTAAGTGTTAAAATGCAAGACCACCTCCTAAATGCACCCAACCTGGAGTTGGATGGAGAATAATTGTTTAAGGCATGAAAAAATCCTACAGACCCCCTCAAATGCACCCTATCTTGAGGAGGTTGGTGGAGAAAAGTTTTCAAGGTGTGAGAAATTCCCCTCAGCCCCCTAAATGTGCCCATCAAGGTGGTGACTTGAGAATTTTTGTCTAAGTGATGAAAGTGGAAGCGTGACCCTCAATATGCGCCCACACTTCATGAAGGATGTTTAAAAAAAAATTCTAAGTGTTGAAAGCTCCTTCTCCAGCCCTCAAATGCGCCCTTGAAGAGAAGGTGAAGGTGAAAATATTCTAAGTGTGGAAAATGGAAGCATGACCCCTCAAATGCACCAAAATTGAGGAAGGTAAGCCAAAAGTCTCTAAGTCTTTGACAACCTGCTGGAGGACCCCCTAGATGCGCCCTAGCAGTAGAGATGGCTTGAAAATATTTTAAGGCATGGAAAATTCCTTGAGACAATACCCTTCAAAATGTGCCCAAAGGGGGAATGGATGAAGACATGAAAATTTTCTACAGCAGGTAATGAAGCAAGAGCCTCCATATGCGCCCTCACAATGAAATGTCAAGCTTCTAAAAGAAGATGAACAAGATAGGTGAATGAAATAGCTAAGGCAAGAAGACAAAAACATCGAGATGATATGCACCCCAGATGTTAATGCGCCCATGATGAAAAGTCATGAAGAAAGCAAAATTTGCTAGAGGAAAACGATGAACCCTATCTAGAGATCAATCAAACCTTGGAAGTCAGAACACGGAAATCAAAGGAGTTACATGTTGGAATTTCTCTACGGAGGTGTCATATGCACCCAACTCAGAGAGGTTGGTGGCAAGGAAGAAATGGGCGAATCCAAGACAAAGATCAGAGTAGAGAAAAGGATGAAGGCCCAGGCATTAAGGATCATCCTCAAGCACTAAAACGCCCTCAAGGCTAAGGATGAGGAATGAACAAAATGCTTCAATGTTAAAGAATGACAGCGGGATGGATTGAAGAACAGAGTAGAGGAACTCTTCCTAGGTGTGAAGTCCTCTAGCAGTGGCCCAACAAGTTGTTCTCTAGCATACTCCGCATAACCAAAGGTGCAATAACAACAAGGAGGAAAATCATCATCAAATAGCTGAACGTACCTGCCATATCAATCCAAGAAGTTGAGGCAGTGGCGACCAGACTCATCCAGTTTGTAGGAAGAACAGTCGGAACGCGTCTCTGGACGAGAATCTTCTAGAAGGATGGTGGACATTAATGGCTCATTTATTATCCCACTCTACTTTGTGGCAATTTTTAGGGTTAGGGCATATGTGGCTCAATCTAAGTCATTCATTGTAATTCAATCTAAGCCATCCATTGGATTGGGCCATCTATAAAAGGGGCATCCCCCCCTCATTTGTAATTCATTAGATTAGACAAGATTAGGAAGATAGAGAGACAGTTTAGAGTTAGCATAACATAGATTGGTAGCTTAGATTGAAAAGGAAGGAAAGCCTTCCATTTGAATGCTTTGTAAGAAGTTGTTGTGAACACTCTCATAATAAAAAGAGTTTTCATTGATGATGATTTCATCTTTTGTTGTGAGTAGCTAGCAAGGCTTCTTCGTCCTTCCAATTCACTTAGAATCGTAAAGTAGCTTAGAGTAAAGTAAATTTCATTTCATGCAAGTAGATGATAGTTGTGGAATGTGTTGTTTGATTCAAGCAAGCTTCATTTATCCATACCACTAGCAGGCTTGCTGATGGTGGGTTTGCTTTGTGTGGTCAACTGGAACATAGCGGACTTAATTTCGATTATGATCTTCATGTTGGTATGCGTCGTTGTGACAGTGTCTTCATTGTTGAATTGTAATCTGAACATTTCTAATTACTCCCCTTGAAGATTGCACTGGTTCTATGGAAGTTGTCTGAAGTGAGGCAAAACAGAGCCTGGTTGAAGTTCGCAAGAGTCAATTACCACATCCCACACTTAGAGTAGATTGTAGCATCTCTTATCCCTACACCATTTACATTTGGTACGTATAAGGAATCTTGCACGTACCTGATAAATCCTTTGAACCACGAAAATCCCCTTTCCCTTTAATCCGCTGTTTGTTGTTGATTGTCGAACAATTGCGTAAGTCCCCTCGTGATACCAGCAAAATCACAACGAACCAACTAAGGCTATCCATTGCATAGAAGGAACCTTGAAGTTGAAAGCTTGAACTCTCTCGCAATCTTAGCATGTTGAATACTTTGCTCAAGAGAGGATAAGGTAGCCATTGGAGACTTTATTCTGTTGTTGGGTGCAGTCACCAAAAACACATCAATAGGAATACATGTTGTGACCTTTTCACACATCACCCCATTCAAAATGGGGACCCCCTAATTTTTGTTCCATTTGGGTCTTTTGGCTTGATTTTGGTGAACGGTTGAGCATTAGTGAGTTACTCTAGTTCCCCGAGACATAGGACTTCATTTTGCTGAACACTGAACTCCCTCTTGATCCCTACCTCCATTGACTGATCTTTAGAACCTTAAATCCTCTCCTTGGACATGATCTCAACTCATGCCTTGAATTCTCAGAATCTATCAAGAACTTCCTCGGACTCCCTCTGAGTGGCAGGAGTGTAATCGAGGGATGAATCCATATCCTTTACATCTTCTATGTAATATCCTTTACACCCAGAAGACTTTATGCTTATCAAACCATATATTCACTTAATGGTAAATCTCACAAGAAACCACTCATGAATGATGCTCCAATTTCAGGTTAATAACATAATACAGACTTTGAGCATTGACAGTAATCAAAATCACTAAAAGCAATTACAAAGATCTGACTCAATGAACTGCAGAAAATGTATCTTTATTTACTGTGCACATTGAATACAAGATTTCCTGACCTGAAGACTTTGAAATGAAGTATGCCTCTTTAAACTCTCGCCCAGCGAATTCATGGCTCCACCTTATATCTGCTCCAACCTCCCGTCTTCACCTCAATTGTCCGGCCAGAGTGGGAGACAATACATACAACTCCAAACATAGCTGAAAGACAATTGATGACAGTTTTGTTGGGTGAAAATTATGTAATCATCTTTTCAATAGATTACACAACCTAGACTTCAGCCACAGCTATATGAGATAAAATCTCTCCTCTCAAAAAGGGGAGGCGCCCTTCTTACTGCTAACAGAAGCTATAGTAAAACTAATTAAAGTATTCACACAATGTACACTATACTTACGAAATTGGTGGGTGGGGTGGGGGGTGGCGGGCGGGGTGGGTGTGGCACATTCATGCTTCTCTCTTTTTTCAAAGAAGATGTTTTACAATGCTTCACGGTTGGAAGTTTTGAATTCAAGATAACTTTAAACTAACAACGAGCAATAATGCCAATACCTCTATCTTGTCAAAGCAAAGCGTAGAGATACCATATATGATTAATAACAAACAAATAAAGAAAAGGGAAAGATCAAGAAGGCACAAAGTCATTCCGTAGCTTTTTCAATGTTGAATCTATGAGAGATGTACTATTTGTTGCATTAGAAGCACAAAGTCTTCTTAGACGCAGCAATTCCTCAAACAGCATGAACGATTACAAGCACAAAGTCTTGTAGATCATTCAACAAAAGTATCCAAACATAAACATAAATCCAAATAAAGAATGTAACACAAAGTTTACATAAATTACTTGAATCACTTCAAATATCATCTACTAATCACCACCAAATAAGATCAATTCACAAGATTATGGAATCCAACACAAAGTCTGGTTTGCAATTCTCTTTTTTATTGATCAAATTTCATTCACAAAGTATGAACACAAAGTTTCACAATTCTGCTTCAAAAAGGGCAGCACTTCGTTGCATAATACTAAAAGGTGAGCTTTACAATAGAAATCCCTCATATTTATAAAGGAGAGGGATGAGCAAAATTAGGAAATCAGTTGAGAAAAGTTAAGGTAAGGTGAGTTAATTTAGAAAAATCTCACCTAACTTGGACTAAAGTCAAAATGTAATTTTTCTTCATGAAACTACATCTCAGATTTTCAGTGTAATTACATTTTAAGAAGACATTTTAAATGTCAGAAACTATTTACAAAATGTGTCAAGGGAAGCATCAAAAAGTTCAACACTGGAGATCAGGAATCTTCATGGTTCCTTGCTTGGGCGTGGAAGTCTTCATACTTCTTCCTAGTCTCCTGCACGAACGTCTCATCCGAACCAACGGTGTAATCCACAAGGGTGTGAACTCTTGTGATCGACCTTCTGGCAGATGAATGGATTTTCTTACACCCGCGAAGATGCGCCTTGAGATTATCAAGTGTCAGTCATATATTGCAAATGACATGTATTGAGGCTTTGGAAAAACTGGCATCCTCAACTTGCTGCATGACGGCTTCTTTGTAGATCTGGGATAGTTCAGTGGATCAGAAAATGTCACATTCAGGATCACTTGCTTAAGATGTTAAAAACTATTTACAAAATGCATCAAGGGAAGCATCAAAAAGTTCAACACTGGAGATCAGGAATCTTCATGGTTCCTTGCTTGGGCGCAAAAGTATTCATTCTTCTTCCTGGTCTCCTGCACGAACGTCTCATCCGGACCAACGGTGTAATCCACAAGGGTGTCAACTCTTGTGATCGACCTTCTAGAAAATGAATGGATTTTCTTGCACCCGTGAAGATGCACCTTGAGATTATCAAGTGTCAGCCGTATATTGCAAATGACATGTATTGAGGCTTTGGAAAAACTGGCATCCGCAACTTGCTGCATGATAGCTTCTTTGTAGATTTGGGATAGTTCACTGGATCAAAAAATGTCACCTTCAGGATCACTTGATGAAATCTAGAGAGAAACTGCAAGGATGGTGAATCAACAAGCATTAGCAGAAAAAGTAGCATTGGGAAGCATAAAGTGAGCAACGATGTTGAGCAAGAGTGAAGCGAGCAACGAGGCACAGGAAACGATGTCGAAGTGAAGAAACGGGGTTCAGAGCGAAGATAGAGTGATTTGGAAACATCTAAGGCAAAAACTACCAAAAGTGTAAGGGCGCTGAAAATCAGCACCCTTGCACTTAGAGAGATGACTCAGGTGTAAGGGTGCTACTTGCACCTCTAGCATGAAAGTTTACCAAATGTGTCAAGGCGCTAAAAATCAGCACCCTGACACTTGGGCTCAAACTTAGTAGGAAAAAGAGTGTAATGGTGTTCAAAAACACCGCTTGGGTATTGAGTTGCGAGAAAACATTGATATAGCATGAACTTTTGGAACGAGTTCACTCAAATTTTCGCCTTCTATAATATTTGGAGAAAAACTTGAAATGAAAGAAGAACGAAAGACATGGAATGAGAGAGAAGAAAACGAGAAACCTAGAAGAAAGACAACCTTAACTCGAACCAATGAGAGATCTCCAAAACCACGAGTTTGCAGAAGGAAAGATGGTCGCTCAGCAGTTGAGTGAAAGAATGGAGACAAGAGTGAAGAAGAAATAACCTAAAATCACTTTTAAGTGATTTGCAAGTGTCAAAAATAACTCAAGTCATTTCAATAAATTTAGGCATGAAAAGTGGCAAAGATAGAGAAAAGTGCAAAAGAGTCAAAAATCACGCCCTAGTCTTAAAATGACTAAGTATGGAGGAAAAAGTGTAAGGGCATTGAAAATCAGCACCCTTGCACCAAGTCAAAATTTCACTTAAGTGCACGGGCGCTGAAAAAGCCCACCCTGCACTTTTGACACTTAGCCAATTTTCTAAAAATGTTAGAGCGCTCTTTTTTGGAGCTTCTGCACTTTTCCCAATTTCACTAATTATAAACAATGAGAGTTCACAAAGATACTCGTTTTGAAGGTCATCGTGAAACGAATGCAGAGGGACGCTCAAACAGACTGTTTGAGACTTTGGAACACACTTTGAGGTGGATTGAAAATTGCCTCATTTTGCGTGCTTGACCTTCACAAACCTAAGAAACGAACAAGTTTCGTAGGGGGGTTATCCGTGGAACGAGTGCTACTTGATTCCATGGTAACAGCTGGCTCCTGCTAGGGATCTTCCTTCAACCATTCTTTGAAACGAATGAAGGGATAAGAACTCCAAAATTCAAGTGCCTTTATCCATCCATTGGGCTTGGAGTCAGGCGACGACGACAAAAAACAAATCTATAAAAACAAGACGTAAACTTATGCAAATGCACTTATTGAAAAGGTAAAAACCTACCTAATTAAAACTAGCCATCAATGAAACCTTCTCAAATGAAACCGTTCACAGGTTCCACAAAATAGCTGCCTTTCTTCAACAGCTTGCAATGCCTTCCATAATCATTAGTAGCTACATGTAGATGAAGTTAAGGCATTGCTTTATGAAAGAGATGAGCAGGTTCAGCTACCTCTGAAAAATATATCAGATATACTACTGCTCCAAAATAAATCATTGAATCCAAACTGCTCTTGCACATCTACAAATACATCTTTAGCTGCATCCTCGAGTTTATCTTCATGCTCAGGTGCAAGTGGAACCTTTGTCTTCCCATTAGCCTCCAGCCAAGCAAGATGCCTTATGGGACATTCCCTTGATCGGTCAAAGATTGAATGCTTCTTACTAGTTGCTACTTGAACAATTGATTCATCAATCATGGCAACCTCATGTTGATCGAAATGATCTCCTTCATGTGATTTAGATGAAGATATGACTACACTGCATACCTCAATATGATGTTCACCGTCTTCAGACTTGGGAAAATCTGAATTATTTATAAGAAGATCCTCATCATGCCTTTGGGAAATTCTTTTATGCAACATGTGTTCAACTTCATGACCTCGAAACACAGATGCATTCTTTTCAACTTGACTGAGACCTTCATGCATGTCCATCTTTTCAAATCTCAAGACAAGATCATCTTCATTCACTTGAACTTCAGAAAAATGACTTTCATCCTTCTGCTTTTCATCAATGGCTTTTTGAGATTGCATAAACCAGAAATGGGAGTCGCCAACTATGTCTGCTTCCTTTCCCCATAAGAGAATAGTGAGATCACTTGGATTGGAGTCAGGATGCTTTGCTACTCCTTTTAGTAATGGTGCCTCAAGAGCAAGCCTCTTCGGAGGTGAAGATAACTTGTGTTGATTCCCAACAGCAAAATTATGAGCTAGCTACTTTTTGAGGACAAGTAGCTCATTTACCAACCTTTGCACCATAGGAACTGTCTTTGTGATGGAAGAAAATAACTCCAAAGAAGGGATTTCTTCAGATTCATTTGATTCAATTTTTATTTTCCCAGCAAGAATGAGATCATCTTCAATTTCTGTTGCCAAGGTCTGTACAATTGCAAGAGTAGTCGAGGCTGCTCTTCTCAATAGGAAACCAACCTCGAGCACTTGAGCATTTACAAAGAAACATTTCAAATTCTCAGTTGTAGGTTGAGCAACAGTTGGAATTCTTCGTGTCAACTTGTTGAAGTGAGCAATGAACTCACACATGGGCATGTGAGATTCCTTCTTCAACTGGGTGAGCTGAACCAATAAAGCATGAGCGTCTTCAGAAGGTTTGAACCTTCCTTCAAACTGGGCTATGAGAGTTGCCCAGTTTGTGATGGTACTTGGTGCCAGATGATAAAACCAATCTATAGCGACACCTTGGAGAGTCTCCACAAACAACCTTACAAATACATCTTCGTATTCAACACCATGAACTCCACAAGTGATGTAGAAAGCAGCAACGTGCTTGTCAAGATGTTGTTGTCCATCACCAAAAAACTTGGGAAAGTTCTTCCGTGAGCCTTTAGGAAGAGCATGTAGGGGTAGAGCTAGACTCAACGGACCAAAAGCATTTCCCCAAGGACCTTGAACAACCATTTACATGTACTTGGTGAAAGCTTGAAAAACTTACAAGAAAATAAATTACAATGAAAAAGGACACGGGTATACTTCAAAAGAAAACATGAGGTTTTCAAATGCGTATCGTGTCCCCTGCGGAATCACCAAAAAACTATTGGGTGAAAATTATGTAATCATCTTTTCAATAGATTACACAACCTAGACTTCAGTCATAGCTATGCGAAATCTAATCTCTCCTCTCAGAAAGGGGAGGCGCCCTTCTTACTAGTAACAGAAGCTATAGTAAAACTAAGTTATTCACACAATGTACACTATACTTACGAAATGGGGGAGGATGTGTCACATTCATGCTTCTCTCTTTTTTCAGAGAAGATGTTTTACAGTGCTTCATGGTTGGAAGTTCTAAATTCAAGATAATTTTAAACTAACAACGAGCAGTAATGCCAATACCTCTATCTTGTCAAAGCAAAGTGTAGAGATACCAGATATGATTAATAACAAACAAATAAAGAAAAGGGAAAGCTCACGAAGGCACAAAGTTGTTTCATAGCTTTTTCAATGATGGATCTGTGAGATGTACTGTTTGTTGCATTAGAAGCACAAAGTCTTCTTAGACGCAGCAATTCCTCGAACAGCATGAACAATTACAAGCACAAAGTCTTGTAGATCATTCAACAAAAGTATCCAAACATAAACATAAATCCAAATAAGGAATGTAACACAAAATTTACATAAATTACTTGAAGCCCTTCAAATATCATCTACTAATCACCACCAAATAAGATCAATTCATAAGATTATCGAATCCAACACAAATTCTGGTTTGCAATTCTCTTCTTTATTGATCAAGTTTCATTCACAAAGTATTAACACAAAGTTTCACAATTCTGCTTCAAAAAGGGCAGCAATTTGTTGCATAATACTAAAAGGTGAGCTTTATAATAGAAATCCCCCATATTTATAAAGGAGAGGGATGAGCAAAATTAGGAAATCAGTTGAGAAAAGTTAGTAAAGTTAGGTGAGTTAATTTAGGAAAATCTCACCTAACTTGGACTAAAGTCAAAATGTAATTTGTCTTCATGAAACTACATCTCAGATTTTCAATGTAATTACATTTTAAGAAAAGACATTTAAGATGTCAAAAACTATTTACAAAATGTGTCAAAGGAAGCATCAAAAAGTTCAACACTGGAGATCAGGAATCTTCATGGTTCCTTAATTGGGCGCGGAAGTCTTCATACTTCTCATGCACAAACGTCTCATCTGGACCAACGATGTAATCCACAAGGGTGTGAACTCTTGTGATCGACCTTCTAGCAGATGAATGGATTTTCTTGCACCCGCGAAGATGCGCTTTGAGATTATCAAGTGTCAGTTGTATATTGCAAATGACATGTATTGAGGCTTTGGAAAAACTGGTATCCTCAACTTGCTACATGACGGCTTCTTTGTAGATCTGGGATAGTTCACTAGATCAGAAAATGTCACCTTCAAGATCACTTGATGAAATCTAGAGAGAAACTGCAAGGATGGTGAATCAACAAGCGTTAGCAAAAAAAATAGCATTGGGAAGCGTGAAGCAAGCAACGATGTTGAGCAAGCATGAAGCGAGCAACAAGGCATGGGAAACGATGTGGAAGCGAAGAAACGAGGTTCAGAGTGAAGATAGAGTGATTTGGAAACATCAGGCAAAAACTGCCAAAAGTGTAAGGACATTGATCCTTGCACTTAGAGAGATGACTTCAGGTGTAAGGGCGCTAAAAATCAGTGCCCTTGCACCTCTAGCATGAAAGTTTACCAAATGTGTCAAGGCACTGGAAATCAATGCCCTAACACTTGGTCTCAGAATTAGTGGGAAAAAGAGTGTAATGGTGTTCAAAAACACCGCTTGGGTATTGAGTTGCGAGAAAACGTTGATATAGCATGAACTTTTGGAACGAGTTCACTCAAATTTTTGCCTTCTATAACATTTGGAGAAAAACTTGAAATGAAAGAGGAACGAAAGACATGGAATGAGATAGAGAAGAAAATGAGAAATCAGGAAGAAAGACAACCTTAACTCGAACCAATGAGAGATCTCCAAAACCACGAGTTTGCAGAAGGAAAGATGGTTGCCCAGCAGTTGAGGAGTGAAAGAATGGAGACGAGTGAAGAAGAAATAACCTAAAATCACTTTTAAGTGATTTGCAAGTGTTAAAATAACTCAAGTCGTTTCAACAAATTTAGGCATGAAAAGTGGCATATGTAACACCCTAACTAGACTACAGCTTGAAAAATTCAACTATCAACTAACTTTCAGCTGAAGCTCAACTGACTTGTTTTCAATTAGGGTTTCCAATCGAGTTCAACTATAACAATGGAAACTCCAACTAACTTCTAAGATTTCAGTTTCAACTGAAATGAAACATCTAACTGTTTCCTCTAACCGTTTCACGGAAGAACATAACTAAGAAACTGTCAAACTAGGGTTTTCCTTTGTAGTTAGACAAAAAGGAAAATTAATTATGAAGCCGTTACATCCTACCATTCATTAATTAACATATAATTTCCATTTCCAGATGACTGGTAAACTTTTAACTAAAAACATATATCATAAAATCACTTAAGGATAATAACTACTTTTCTTGCTTCCAGAAGTAACAAACAAATTCTATAGCTATGAAACAAATATAACAGCTGCTATTCTGAGGTTTATGAAATGGAACTAACTGCCAAACTTCATCTAACCATACTAACTAATCCATCTAGGGTTTCATCAAACATAAATAACAAACTGAAAAAGTAACTGCTAGGGCATCATTAACTATCTCTCATTAATAATGAAGTAAAGAAATTAACCATCTATCCTTTCCATTCAAACTAGCTTTGAACAATTCATTAATTACATAACAGTAAAAGTAGCAATAAAGTACTCAAATGAACATTTATTTGTACCTGAATTAGCGGTAAGAAGTAACCATTAGGCAACATCATTAAGCTGAAATGTCGATCATATCATTACTTGAGGAAAGAGAAATATCATCAAGGGCTTTACCGCCCAACCAAGACCAACTGGTCTCCCAAGTTTCTTCAACTGAAGAACTCGCCCTTCACGAGGGTAATCAACATGGATCAAATTATCATCATACCTCTGAGCCTCGTGTCAAGGACCTATACCTCCTGATCGACCTAACTAAGGGTACCTCCCAACTAGAAAGGCCTCTCTGATCAGTGGTATATCTAGTACTTGATAGCTGACAGATGTTGAATCTCGCATCGTACCTTGGCCAAGGATTTTAATATTTTTTGGCACTCCTGTGCCGATGTCTCTAGCACTACTGTGCCAACATCTTTGGCACTACTATGCCGTCAGCACTCTCACCTTTGCTCGGCATGACAAGTCTCTAATCAAGTTTCTTATTTCTTCAACATCTAGTTGGGTTACCAATCTTCTCTTGATTCGAGGTTAAAATTAACCTAGGGTTCATTATTACCATAACTAGGTTTGTATTTACATCCTATTTTGGGATTGTACTAATATCATTAAAGAGGAAAAAGAGACAATGCTCATAAACTTTCCTTCTTTTATTTTTTAATTATAATCTACTAATTTCTCTCATGCAGAGAGTGGCAGAAAGAGGCTAGTTCAACATTGAGGTTCAGCCAAATCATATCAGTCAACTTCACATTTTGGTCTCAAGTTAGATTACAATGTCAGGTTAACTTGACATTCCTTCACAGTTCCAGAGTGCATTAAATTCACAAGATTATACATATAAGAAGGGGTTATTCGATGTGAAATTCCAAGGACTCACTTTTATATCTCATAAAGATTCGGGTGAGCATGGAAATGTCCAAAGACCAGCAACAGGTCAAAAATCAGTCTACAGTTTAGATTAAGATTGACTGGGAAACTTAAACTATTTTCCAAGATTCCATTAATTCAAATTATTTAAATTTAAACTTAGCAAATCTGGAAATAATCAGACAAGGTTGATCTCAGCAAAGTAAAGATTGAGAATTCTAAGAAAACCATTTCAGGTTCCTCAACAAAGGATCGAGGTTCCAAAATTAAGGCCACAACCAACAGAGGGTAACAAAATATAGATGGTTGAAAGATTGACTTCAGGGTCGTCATGATCACATGATCTCAAACATTTAATAATCCAGCAAGTTTAAGTTCCACTTTAAAAATGATTTCCCTTTTATATTCAAGAAGATCTGACAACTGGGGTCTTAACCCGAGACTTAACCATTCAGATTTACAGTGAAGAGACATGGATTGAATGACTCTATCAAGCATGTTTCTCTTGAGTAAACTTAAGTAAAGGCCTTGGGTTACCACAGGACTCAATTCTTGTTCTTCGTGCCATTCTCACAATTGTTTGATTCAACAGGTCTATTACATGTCAACATGAAAAATCTGAGGACGATAGCTCAATGAGATGAAAAAGATTACAGTGGCATTCATCAGATTCCCTTGATAGATTCGAGATGAGTTTATATGGAATAAGACTCGGTATAAGTGAAGTTTATAGATGATTTCCCAGATGGAAGGGCAAGACTGAATTAAACTCCAGACAAGAAGAAGGAGAAAATTTTGATTACACATAATCTCGTTAAATTCATCTATTCAACTGATGCCAACATTCACATTCAGTTTCCATGGTTCCTTGAAACGAAATTATTAAGACTAATATTTAATTCAATAAGCAAAGTAATGCCAAGCTACGCAATTAGTAAAGGATTCACTTGCGTGCCTAGAAAGGAAAACGATTAGAAGATTTCAACTCCAATTCTCTGGTGGACCTGCTAGCCAGTCACCGTCAATGAAGACGCTTCCAGAAAGGTAATTCCGCAACGAAATGGAGAGAGATGGAACAATAAAATCAAACCAAAATCCCAAACACAAAGACGGGGTTCGTTTTTGAAGATGAAAGATTGCAATTACAGTGGTGAGAATTGGAAATCAGCTCTACACCTATAACTTCAGGATGATACTTCTAGAAAATTACGTCTCTTCCCCAAAAGAAAACCCGATGCTCAAGAGAAAAACCATGGAGCCCTCTAGAAGCGAGAGCAATTTCCACAAAGGAAGGCATGAAAATCTTCTTCCAACTCCGCACTAGAGAATCTTTTCTTGCCAACGCCTGCCTCTTCATGTATCCATACTTGGACATTTCAAGAAGGAGATGGCATGAGACGGAAATGGCGTTTTCCATAATTCTCAAAAGAATTCAAAATACTTCAATTTAATTATATCCAATCGATGCCAATATTTAATATTTACAAGTGTTAGATTATATTTAACATTAGTTCACCCCACTTCTAATTTATTATTATTTATTATAACCTTATTAATCAATTTGCAATCTCTTAGAAATATTAAAGATTAATATATTTATATATATATTTAAATTAACTTATAGAGTAATTAATTACTTTATATTTTTTACGACCAAATTACGTTTTAGATATTTGTCATACACCAGCTCGAGGTAGACGATAAAATAGATCCATTGTCAACCATGTCCTCTCCCTGATGATATTCCCCTTTCTCTCATGACGGCGGCAATCCTGCATCCACTAACAAGGACTGTGGTTAGATCGTTCACAACGGCTAAATAATATGCATTTAAATTTAATCTCATGATCTCATACGGAATTAATAAATTCACTTGCAAAATAAAAAGTTCGTTAATAATTCACAGTTACGACAAAAGGACCAACTATTGCATTCTCAATGTCACAATCATATGAAAGTAGTTATTTGCAACTAACATTGTATTCGAAACACATAACCAAACATGTAATCTCGATGTAATGGATGTGACATACTCCTCCCCTTAAGAATCATCATCCTCGATGATTGTTTATTCTAAACTTAAACATAACCATAAACATAAATATAGTGTTCTCAATTGTTCAACAAAAGATAAGGAAATTTCGGAGGATTTCTTCATAATCCTCCCAGGTGGCATTTATTTAGCTTCTGTATTTGTTAATAGCTTCCACCAATCTTTTCTTATTGGTTCGATTTGTTTTACCATTTCTTTCAACATTCCTGGACTAATGCTAATCCTAGCTTCTAGCTTATCTAGCTTACAGTAATTTCGACATCTTTTCCTGTCCAATGTTTCAAATGAAATCGAATTGATAACAGAATTATAAAAGTTGTTATAACAATCACCATAAGGATGGTTACCATTCCTAAGTGTAGCATTCAATTACCTTTAGCACAAGTTTACCATGAGAATTTTCACCAAAGGTTAACATCATCAAATACCAGTTTCATTATCTAATGCATCATTAAAATAAATTATTATGTAAGTACAAAAGAAAAGATCAGAATTCCCTTTTCAATTTAACTATCCTCCAAGACTCGGCACGCCACTGAAAGGAAGAACTTTTCCTCTTCAGTTGCCATCTGAGCTCTGGTGTGTACCCCCACTTAACCAATCCTATGGCACTACTAAGGATACCCTCCTACTAATTACAACAACTCTGGTTAGCTAAGTGTCTAGAGTATATGTTCACCATCCTGCTCGACTTGGAGAAACTATTCACCTGGGCTTACTGGACTACCTGTCTGCCGACATATCATAACACAAGGTTTCCTTCTTTGTCAAGTTAAGATCATACAAGGTATATTTAATACAATTTACTTCCTTACAAAATCCAACAGAGGCCCATCCAGGACACGGTAGAGATGAACATTTCATCAAATATTGAGAAACAACCCACAATGCTCTTGTACGATAACTTAACTCAATCTTGAATATAACAATTTTAATTTCAACAAGGAATCAATAGGCTGAGCTCATTTTCATTACTGAACCAAATTCTGACCAAATGGCCATAAACAATTTTCAAAATTCAGCGGCAAGACTACTTTAGAATTTAAGAAATAAAGCAATGGCATCACTTGCCAGTATAAAAAGGGATTTTACCAAAATCCATTATAGTGCCAAGATCTAGAGAGCATTTATCATGCACCACGTGACTTAACTAAGTCATTAACAAGGAAGTAGATTGTTGCACTGCTATCAGTCCTTCCAAAAACTTACATTAAGTTAGAGACTGTGTTACAAACGCATCAAACAATAAGTCCTTCGAACTTTCATCCTTACTTATGCTTAATAACAGCAATTGATTTTCTCATGAATCTCGGTGAGCAAGTATTTCCTAGTTCTATACCATTTTCTCTGCATTCCATGCCAATAGATCACTTCTTGAGAAGACAATAATGCAATCACTATCAACCGGTGTAAGAATTAAGCATGAAAAGCTTTCCCAATTAAGAATGAGCTCTGTACAACTATCCGACCAAAGTATTGTGTTGTGAAACATATGAGGGAACCAATGTATTATATTCATATCCATGGTATGCATGTTCCTGTTCATAACATGTGTTATAGATACCTGCTTAATGATCATTGGTGGCTTAACCAAACTGAGAAACCAATCAAATATCATTTGTATCAAGTTTCCATCAATTAAAGAATACCATATACCTGTGACTTTGTATGTCCTTATGTTGCCATCACTAAGATTACCACTAGCAAAAATGCTATAGTTAAAGACATCAGAGTCATTATGCCATTGTCAGGTGTTGCCAAGAAGATCTGTAATAACCTTGTAGAAAAACAAGCTTTGTGTCATGTTTGTAACTGCAACACTCTCATTCCTATTAACTCATAACATTGATCTTCTATCTCTTCTCAGGTAGATAACAATAACTAAGCGTGTCTGAGTTGCAAATTTTATCAGAATCACATATAAATTCGGTGTATCAACAGAAATGTTTTACGAATTTACACATTCACACAAGTTGTTTGCTTAACTGCTCCATCACCATTGTACCATTCATGAACTGAATTTTTGAACAATAAACCTATGTGACAAGAGGTCAAGGAGGGTTTTGAACAATAAACTCTTACCATTTTATTTTTTTGTCTTCAAGAGATGATCTGGCTGATACTCACCATCACCTTAATCATGTTGTTGACGTCTTCATTAGCTCTGTTTACAAGGAAATGTCTTTGTAGTGCCAATCACAGGAACCTGTCCAAGAGTTCTACCAGTGATGCTTATCCAAGATTTGTATGAATATATCTGCACCATGAAATTTTATTGCCACTGGCCTAAACACAATCACTGCTAAGAAGATGAACCAATTCCATCTGAAGTTCTTGAATATTAATGGAAAAATAAATATGTGAGATAACTATAATGCACCATATATGCCAATACTTCCTGAGGTACCATAAAAATCAAGGTTCTTTCTTGTTGATGGTTATGTTAATATGTTTTGAGACCTGATCAAAAAGGTTCATACATAATTCATTAAGGGACACAGTGAATGCTCTGTTTGTCATAAAGTCAATAATCTTCTAACAAGTATTTATCATTCCAGTAACATGGTAGACCATGTATGTAGATGTCATATTATATCTGCATTTCATGCTGCTCATGTCAAAAAACTTCCTGCCATAACAAATCAAATCCTGCAACTCCTGATTCATCGGTCTGATGAAGAACCAAAAGTGATATCCTCAAACAACTTAATCTGTGATATCACAATATTATCAATATGAGGTAACTCCTCTTCAATGAAGTAATTAAACATCCATTCAGTTACTGACTCCTCCTTCTAGACTCCACAAAGGGATTAAAAGATAAAACACTAATCTGCTTCCCCTTTTCTCAAGCTATCTTTCATGTAACAGCATGTTGTCCTCGACTTTTGCTTATCTTATCATCTTGATCCTTTAATTTCACTTGGCTCTTTCTGAACAATCTAGATGTTAGACTAGAGTTAATCTTATCTTGATATTTTTTTTTCAAGGATTTCCGATACTCAGATGCCCCTGCACCTGGTTGATTGCTTCTGAATCTTTTAGTCCACAAGTTCAAATTAAGCTATATTTTAAGTTTTGATCACAATCTTGATACCCTAGGCATACCTTGCCTTAACTTAGGTGGAATTATTTCATAATTACTTGATAACTCAAATTATTTCTAAGAGCATTTAACGGTTACAAGCAAAATTGTTTACAAAGATTATTATTACTTCCTGTGACAGATTCAATTCCAATGGTTACAAAAAAGCCATCACTCCCTGTGATAGACTCAATACAAGATTTGTTTACAGGATTGGCTATCACTTCCTGTGATAGATCCAATGCATAAGATTTTCAAGGTTTCCAATGCTGGTTTCAATTTTCTGAGTTGCATGATGAGCCCCGAGGTTTAGTGTTGAACCTGGTAGCTCTGATACCATATGTAACACCCTAACTGGACTACAGTTTGAAAAATTCAACTATCAACTAACTTTCAGCTGAAGCTCAACTGACTTGTTTTCAATTAGGGTTTCCAATCGAGTTCAACTACAACAATGGAAACTCCAACTAACTTCTAAGTTTTCAGTTTCAACTAAAATGAAACATCTAACTGTTTCCTCTAACCGTTTCATTGAAGAACATAACTAAGAAACTGTCAAACTAGGGTTTTCCTTTGCAGTAGGACAAAAAGGAAAATTAATTATGAAGCCATTACATCCTACCATTCATTAATTAACATATAATTTCCATTTCCAGATGACTGGTAAACTTTTAACTGAAAACATATATCATAAAATCACTTAAGGATAATATCTACTTTTCTTACTTCCAGAAGTAACAAACAAATTCTATAGCTATGAAACAAATATAACAGCTGCTATTCTAAGGTTTATGAAATGGAACTAACTGCCAAACTTCATCTGACCATACTAACTAATCCATCTAGGGTTTCATCAAGCATAAATAACAAACTGAAAAAGTAACTACTAGGGCATCATTAACTATCTCTCATTCATAATGAAGTAAAGAAATTAACCATCTATCCTTTCCATTCAAACTAGCTTTGAACAATTCATTAATTACATAACAGTAAAAGTAGCAATAAAGTACTCAAATGAACATTTATTTGTACCTGAATTAGTGGTAAGAAGTAACCATTAGGCAACATCATTAAGCTAAAATGTCGATCATCATTACTTGAGGAAAGAGAAATATCATCAAGGGCTTTACTGCCTAACCAAGACCAACTGGTCTCCCGAGTTTCTTCAACTAAAGAACCCGCCCTTCACGAGGGTAATCAACATGGATCAAATTATCATCATACCTCTGAGCCTCGTGTCAAGGACGTATACCTCCTAATCGACCTAACTAAGGGTACCTCCCAACTAGAAAGGCCTCTCTGATCAGTGGTATATCTGGTACTTGATAGCTAACAGATGTTGAATCTCGCATCATACCTTGGCCAAGGATTTTAATATTTTCTAGCACTCCTGTGCCAATGTCTCTGGCACTACTGTGCCGACATCTTTGGCACTACTATGCCATCAGCACTCTCACCTTTGCTCGGCATGACAAGTCTCTAATCAAGTTTCTTATTTCTTCAACATCTAGTTGGGTTACCAATCTTCTCTTGATTCGAGGTTAAAATTAACCTAGCTTTCATTATTACCGTAACTAGGTTTGTATTTACATCCTATTTTGGGATTGTACTAATATCATTAAAGAGGAAAAAGAGACAATGCTCATAAACTTTCCTTCTTTTATTTTTTAATTATAATCTACTAATTTTTCTCATGCAGAGAGTGGCAGAAAGAGGCTAGTTCAACATTGAGGTTCAACCAAATCTTATCAATCAACTTCATATTTTGGTCTCAGGTTAGATTACGATGTCAGGTTAACTTGACATTCCTTCATAGTTCCAGAGTGCATTAAATTCACAAGATTATACATATAAGAAGGGGTTATTCGATGTGAAATTCCAAGGACTCACTTTTATATCTCATAAAGATTCGGGTGAGCATGGAAATGTCCAAAGACCAGCAACAGGTCAAGAATCAGTCTGCAATTTAGATTGAGATTGACTGGGAAACTTAAACTATTTTCCAAGATTCCATTAATTCAAATTATTTAAATTTAAACTTAGCAAATCTGGAAATGATCAGACAAGGTTGATCTCAGCAAAGTAAAGATTAAGAATTCTAAGAAAACCATTTCAGGTTCCTCAACAAAGGATCGAGGTTCCAAAATTAAGGCCACAACCAACAGAGGGTAACAAAATATAGATGGTTGAAAGATTGACTTCAGGGTCGTCATGATCACATGATCTCAAACATTGAATAATCCAGCAAGTTTAAGTTCCACTTTAAAAATGATTTCCCTTTTATATTCAAGAAGATCTGACAGCTGGGGTCTTAACCTGAGACTTAACCATTCAGATTTACAATGAAGAGACATGGATTGAATGACTCTATCAAGCATGTTTCTCTTGAGGAAACTTAAGTAAAGGCCTTGGGTTACCACAAGACTCAATTCTTGTTCTTCGTGCCATTCTCACAGTTGTTTGATTCAACAGGTCTATTACATGTCAACAGGAAAAATCTGAGGACGATAGCTCAATGAGATGAGAAAGATTACAGTGGCATTCATCAGATTCCCCTGATAGATTCGAGATGAGTTTATATGGAATAAGACTAGGTATAAGTGAAGTTTACAGATGATTTCCCAGATAGAAGGGCAAGACTGAATTAGACTCCAGACAAGAAGAAGGAGAAAATTATGATTACACAATCTCTATAAATTCATTCTATTCAACTGATGCCAACATTCACATTCAGTTTCCATGGTTCCTTGGAACGAAATTATTAAGACTAATATTTAATTCGATAAGCAAAGTAATTCCAAGCTACGTAATTAGTAAAGGATTCACTTACGTGCCTGGAAAGGAAAACGATTAGAAGATTTCAACTCCAATTCTCTGGTGGACCCGCTAGCCAGTCACCGTCAATGAAGATGCATCCAGAAAGGTAATTCCACGACGAAATGGAGAGAGACGGAACAACAAAATCAGACCAAAATCCCGAACACAAAGACGGGGTTCATTTTTGAAGATGAAAGATTGCGATTACAGTCGTGAGAATTGGAAATCAGCTCGGCACCTATAACTTTAGGATGATACTTCCAGAAAATTAAGTCTCTTCCCCAAAAGAAAACCCGATGCTCAAGAGAAAAACCATGGAGCCCTCTGGAAGCGAGAGCAATTTCCACAAAGGAAGGTATGAAAATCTTCTTCCAACTCCACACTAGAGAATCTTTTCTTGCCAACGCCTGCCTCTTCATGTATCCATACTTGGACGTTTCAAGAAGGAGATGGCATGAGACGGAAATGGCGTTTTCCATAATTCTCAAAAGAATTCAAAATACTTCAATTTAATTATATCCAATCGATGCCAATATTAAATATTTACAAGTGTTAGATTATATTTAACATTAGTTCACCCCACTTCTAATTTATTATTATTTATTATAACCTTATTAATCAATTTGCAATCTCTTAGCAATATTAAAGATTAATATATTTATATATATATATATATATTTAAATTAACTTATAGAGTAATTAATTACTTTATATTATTTACGACCAAATTACATTTTAGATTTTTGTCATACATCGGCTCGAGGTAGACGATAAAATAGATCCATTGTCAACCATGTCCTCTCCCTGATGATATTCCCCTTTCTCTCATGACGGCGGCAATCCTGCATCCACTGACAAGGCCTGTGGTTAGATCATTCACAATGGCTAAATAATATGCATTTAAATTTAATCTCATGATCTCATACAAAATTAATAAATTCACTTGCAAAATAAAAAGTCCATTAATAATTCTCAGTTACGACAAAAGGACCAACTATTGCATTCTCAATGTCACAATTGTTACATCCCGATTTTATAGCTACTATTGCATAGGGCAATTGATTGTAATGTTTGAATCTTTATAGCGAATAAAACAATGATGTTTTTATTATCAATAATGGCGTTCTATTTAAATGATGGTTTCATTTGATTGTTACTTCAATTGATGTAATTTTGAATGAATGTTGCATAGAATTATAGAATAATGTTATTCTAACTTGTGAGATGTTTTTACCTTTTTATGAGCATATGACTGTCGATGTCATGTCATGGTGCGCAGGTATGAAGACTGTTCCTCCGGACAGAGGAGAGACATCATTCGGGGAAGAACTTGGTCGGGTAAACAGTAACAATTACCAAACTGAGCATACACACACATACTATAGATTGAGTAAGCCAAGTTTGTTTGTTGAGATAATGGTAAGTCATCCATAGACTTGTCTAATTGACCTTAAGGTTCTGAATTCACTTCTTTATGTTTAAGAGATGTGATTGTTTAAACATCAGACTTGCTATACCATGACCCAAGTATGAATGTTGTGAAAGTTGTGTTAATGATTGATTGGGAACGCACATACATCTATACATTGTGAACACGTATTTATATGTACAGACATATCAATACATGTGTACGTTAAGCAGACGGATATGCTCATACACATGTGTCGACATGTATGTACACATACATACGTATACACAGGTATATATATATGTACACAGTCCGCTTGATATCTGTGGTGAAAATAATATTTAATATTATTGCCTAGCAAATTTACATATATATTTATGTATAAATGTATATATTAAGGATGTGATAATATTTATGGATATTGACATAAATACATAAATACCTATGTAAATATATTATATATTTATATATTTAAAATATATGTATTAATATTAAGGTAATATTTACATATATGTAAATATATATAAATATCACGATGTAATGTCGGAAACTATATATATTTATATATTTAAAAATATTACACTTAATTGAAATACATACATAATAAAATATATAAATGTAAGATATTGAAATGTAAATTATATAAATTTAAATAAAACACAATCCCGTGAAAACTCTTCGAATACATTTGAAGACTTCATTTTTTGAATTGCACCACTTTGTAAAATCTTACAATGAATAAATATCTCATTTTAAACTATATTGAACATTTGAAAAAAAAGGGAAAATACGTTTTAAATCATGAAATCGCGTGAGAAAGTCGCGCGCATGGAGAAAAACGCGTCTGAAGCGCGCGGGCAGAGAATAGGTCAATAAATAATGGCCAAAAACTATTCTTAAGGCGTCTGAAATGGCAACGTGGATTGTTGCAGGCTCGACCTATCATTTGAAAACGAATTTTTCAAATCATTTATATCAAATTAACCTAAAATCTGGAGAACGTCTTGAGCTGTCAAAATCCGCCATGTAAGTTGATTTATTCTGCAAATTGCTGTCATCTTAGAAGGTCGAATCACCTCCTTAATTCGCCACATTGCAAGTTTGAAATATTCTGTAGATGTCTGGCATTTTTCTTACCTTCTTAATAGCAAATTAGTTGAGCAGGGACCCTATATAAAGGACGTTACTTCATTCTTCAAATCACGCCTTTTGCTAAATTCTAAGTTGAGCTTTTGTGTGCGAATTCATCTGGAGAACATTTCTTTTCTGAGTATTTTACTGTGTGTGGGAGTAATTTCAGCTGTGAGAGTATTCATCATATCTGAGAGTATCATTGCATTATTCATTTCTGCCAGTCATCAATTCTGAGTTTAACATTAAAGGATAGAGATTATCCTTCATTCTGGTTTGAAAGTTCTCCGTCAATAACAAGAAGGCTGGAGATCTTTTGACTGAAGGAAAAAGGAGCTTCAGACTCAATCTAAATCACCATCTGCATAAGAGTATTTTTATAAATATCAGGCAAGCTATTCACCTTCTTATTCCATTCTAATATACTTCTAAAGTTCAATAGGCATTCTATTCGTTCATACTATAGAAGAGTTTCTGATCAAGGGTTGAATTCCTGTTTACTGAATGTACAAGGATAAGAATGTGATATTTTGTTCTATTCTTTAATGCTTGCAAAGATTAGGATTTGCACTTAGAATTCATAATCAAAGATAAGGCTGTGGAATTTAAGTAATAGTATTGTATGTTTTCTTTTGTATGCATTGCTTGCATTAGTGTACAAACTACACTGGAAACCTAGATACATTATAAAGTGTTTGCTTAATATTAACTCCATATGAAGAGTATATGTTTAAGTAGGTACTAAATACTAGGACGGGAATGATAGCATCGAGTCAAGTAACAATTTTCAGCTTAAGTCATTAAGGTTAACTTAGTGAAGCTTGTGTAACTCCTAGGCATTGATTTCCAGGAAAGGAGAGGACTTTGAGTTACTTGTTATGCTTTTCATTTCTAGTAGTTTAGCGTGATGTAGGAGGTCTAGGGTACGCACTACCCCGGAAGGACTAACCTACGCATAGTGTAAGAAAGCCTTAATGCAAATCGGCCCTGAGTAGTGTTTATGATAGATGACCTTCATTCGAAGTACTGAATGATAATACTTTGGCCAAAGTAGTGAAACGTACGACTGCCACGTAGACGTGAGTTAGTTGAGACTACACTGTCAGTTCATTGTGATCCGAGTACTAGTTCGAGATTGTGTAATAGCAAGGTTCTAGTTGTGTAGGACACAGCACTATGCTCAGTTGGTAATCGTTAAAGGATGCCCTACCAATCTCTTCTTCGAAGGGAGGGCCATCTATCTAACGATAGGTGTGCGGGGGACTGCATTATAAGTCCGTGGTTGGCGGAAAAGCGCCCGAATGATGTTTCTCCTCCACAACAAGCGGCCGATGTACCAAGATTTGAAAGGACGATCTCCTGGACCTTCTTACTACTATTTGTTTTAAAGCTCATTGGAGCTATGATAGTTAAGGTATGTATTCTTGTTTCATGTATTGTGAAGTTTTTATATTGAAGTGGAATCTTTATTGTAAACTAACATGACAATTTGTTCACGTTTTATCAATAAAGGAAAAGAAAAATTCTATTGCAATGACATGTTAACATGTTTACTTACTTTTAGGATGTAATTTATCGAAATTTTATTTTACGGAAGGGTCGGGTTGTTACAACAATCATATGAAAGGAGTTATTTGCAACTAACATTGTATTCGAAACACATAACCAAACATGTAATCTCGATGTAAGGGATGTGACAGCAAAGATAGTGAAAAGTGCAAATGAATAAAAAATCACCGCCCTTGTCTTAAAATGACTAAGTATGGAGAAAAAGTGTAAGGGCGCTGAAAATCAGCGCCCTTGCACAAAATCAAAATTTCACTTAAGTGCACGGGCACTGAAAAAGCCCGCCCTTGCACTTTTGACACTAAGCCAATTTTCTGAAAATGTTAAGAGTGCTCTTTTTTAGAGCTTCTGCACTTTTCCCAATTTCACTAAGAATAAACAACGAGAGTTCACGAAGATACTCGTTTCAAAGGTCTTTGCAAGATGAACGCAGAGGGACGCTCAAACGGACTGTTTGAGACTTTAGAATGCACTTCGAGGTGGATTGAAAATTGCCTCGTTTGGCGTGCTTGAACTTCACGAACCTAGGAAACGAATAAGTTTCATAGGGGGGTTATTCGTGGAACGAGCGCTGCTTGATTCCGTGACAACAAGTTCATATCCAAATATTTTCCTTTTCTCTGTGATACAAATCCGAAGCATTTTTGGTAGCTAGTGATTTGGAGTAGACAACTAGCCTAGACCCGATCCTTGTATCTATATTTGATTGGCACCATAAGATTTAAGCTGCTCCCGATAATTCAAAGGTAACTCCATGTTTCTAAATAGACTGCCATGATACATTCTTCTTTAATTTGGCACGACTTCCTCTTATATGCCACGGGTTCTCCAGATGTCCAAGTCGTCTCTTCTTTGTCCCTTATGGTAGCTTCTTTAAATAACAAATAAGGCAATCTCCCTTCTGAAGGTGACGTCTACAAAACGGCTCCACATCGACTTAGCTTTCAAACTCCCGAGCTTGATATTTTATTCCCGAAAATACAATGATTCGTGTCAATGTTTGGTAGCTTCAAGAGATATTTTCTCCTTAATTAAAGGCAGGCAGCCTACATATTGCAAATTATATTTTATATTTATATTTCTTAAAAAGAGGCCGACCTAAGTGAAGAGTCACCTTGTTTTGTATATATACAAGGTGGAGTCCATTCAATCATATCATCAAGTCATTCTCATATTCAATTGGCATTCTTTCAAGAAGGAGTTCGCACTTAGCAACAGATCAATTCATTTGTATCTTTGCATCAAGGAGTGATGCTATTATTCATTGTATTAATTCACCCTTGAGAAGGATTTGGTTGTAAAACAGATTTATACTCTTATTCATTCAATATATTGGAGATATATTTTTGCTGGGATTTTCCCCCTCGAGTAGGAGGGTTTTCTTATTCATTCAATATATTGGAGATATATTTTTGCTGGGATTTTCTCCCTCGAGTAGGAGGGTCTTCCCAAGGTAAACTACTATGTTTATTGTTTATGTGTTGCATTTTCTACTTTTTGTTAAATCTGATCCTAAAACTAACATGGTATCAGAGCAAGGTTCTGAAATATCCTGATCAAATTTGACAAAGCAATTTTGGTTTTGTGAATACAATTCAATATTAAGCTCGAGAAGAGTCAGAGGTGTCAATTTAGATTGAGGAAAGATCATCGAATCAAGGAATTAGGGTGCAGAGTCAATGGATATAGCCTTGGGGCCGAAAGTTGCCTCTAGAGATAATAATATCGACAGCAACAAATGTTAGTCGAAACTTAGAGTGCCGATTCTGAAGTAAACCATCCAATGATTAGTATCCCGCAACAATTCCATAATACATTGAAGACCAACGCGTCCTCTACACTGGCGGAGGATCCTTATGTATGTCGGTTTTGCATATGCTTTACTACTGGAACTCTCTGGCCTTGGCGAAGGAGAATAACGTCGACATTCCATATTACCTAGATGACATGAGAAATCAAGGCACTGTTCCATATTGGTATCGGGCCATCTTCGAGATATTGCCAAGGTGTGTGTAAATGAAACATACCGATTATAACTAGAATCTTAATCCCGGTCTATGCCACAAATTGAACCATATCGCCACTCCTTGTTGATTAACGACGAAATTCATCAATGCAAAGACAAATAGCAAGTCATGCGATAGTCGAGGAAGAAAGCAAAGAACTTCGGAATCACAAATATTCGGAGTTGGAACGGTTACAGATAATAAAGCTTTGTCTAGCTGGCTATATAAGAAATTGAAGGAGACGAAAATCACCAGTGAATGAATTTAGTTGATGAGCCATTAAATATCTGTAGTCGGGAGCTAAACATTTATCAAGAACAGGTGGAATTCTTAATATATTAAGGATTTAATATTTGAAGAGGAAGCGCCTATCTTTATAGCCGCGCACATGAATATTTCTAGTACAGTCATGTCAAAAGAAGTCGGATTCCGTTGCTGAAGAAGGTTACAGGGATTATAATTAGCGCCAGGTAGATTAGAATTGTGGAATCTACGACACATGAAGACAACGACTCAGTCTTTTCTTGACCAACGGGTTTGTGTCTCTCTAGTCTTTATTGGCCTTCTCATATCCAAGAAAATTTAAAGAGGATTTATCTAGTAAGGAATCAATTAATATGAGCTGGAGTATTAATCGAGTCTGGAATGTTTAATCCAAGTTTCCAGTTTGAACCGAATGTTGGGTGCATGAATTTTGGTGGTCTGCCAAACCTAACCTTGAGTAAAGTGTTGTGGCGTTGGTTATATGATCTAAAAAGAGGAAATATTTAATAGCTGGGAAGAGATTGCATTTGTAGAATTGACCAACATAACAAGATAAGTATTTTCATGTTTGAATAATGTTCATGAATTTTTTGATGTAGTTATTAATTCATGCTATAACATTGGGATAGTGAATCATGTATGCTTCTAGCACTAGTATTTCTCTTCAGGATAGTTTATTAAACTCTCTAAAATGCTTTCAGGACAGACCGAGAAGCATAAGAGATTGCATTCAAGGGAGGAAGAGCTTGATGCATCCTGTGAGGAAGTCAAGTAGGCTGAAGAATGGAAACATAGCCTGCAGCCATGGGACTGAGTTGGTGGTTGGAGACATCTCTCGAAGAGGAAGAACCCATATAGATTGTCATTGCGATCAATTTCTTCAAAGAGGAGGAAATAGCATTCAGAGGGAGTCTGACAAACCAATAGAGGCAACCTTGGACGAGGAGGTCAGGAGGTTGATGCAAGTACTTGGAGCTTTAGAGGGAGTCACATCATCATGAAGATCTGTTGTAGTGCATATTTCTCTGTGACGGAGAAGTATGAGGTGAAAGCCCTTGTAGTGTATATTTCTGTGACGGAGAAGTATGAGGTGAAAGCCCTTGTAGTGTATATTTCTCTGTGACAGAGAAGTATGAGGTGAAAGCCCTTGTAGTGTATATTTCTCTGAGATGAAGAAATATGAGGTGCAAGCCCTTGTTCATCTCTGAGATTGAGATGAGACGTCATGTTCAAAGACTTCATGATGACATCACGTTGAGAGACTCCGTGATGAACCCTTTGTACTTGTGTTTTTTCCACACATGGGAGTAGCCATGGTGGACGTCATGTTGAGAGACTCCATGACATCACATTGAGAAACTCCATGATGGGCACTTGTACATGTGTTTCTTTCCACATATGGGAGTAGCCATGGTGGATGTCATGTTGAGAGACTCCATGACGACATCATGTTGAGAGACTCCGTGATGAACCTTTGTGCTTTCCACAAATGGGTGTAGCCATTGTGGGCGTCATGTTGAGAGACTCCATGACGTAGATATCTGGAAAATATCTCCCTAGCTAAGAGGGAGTGTTAGTGTTTGGTAGCTTCAGGAGATATTTTCTCCTTAATTAAAGGTAGGCGGCCTACATATTGCTAATTATATTTTATATTTATATTTCTTAAAAGGAGGCCGACCTAAGTGAAGAGTCACCTTGTTACAAGGTGGAGTCCATTCAATCAAATCATCAAGTCAGTCTCATATTCAATTGGCATTCTTTCAAGAAGGAGTTCGCACTTAGCAGCAGATCTATTCATTGTATTACTTCGCCTTTGTGAAGGGTCTAGTTGTAAAACAGATTTCTGCTCTTATTCACTCAATATATTGGAGATATATTTTTGCTAGGTTTTTCTCCCTCGAGTAGGAGGGTTTTCCCAGGGTAAACTATTGTGTTTATTGTTTATGTGTTGCATTTTCTACTTTTTGTTAAATATGATCCTAAAACTAACAATTCATGCCTCCAAATTATTGCTCAACGGCTAGAAGGGAAGCATCGGCTCTAATTCTTCTCACGATAGCCTTAATATATTTACACAACCTTCATACATGACTTCCCCTGAAGATTCATTCAGCCCATGTTTTCAAATTACAGAAGTCGTTAAATTCTAGAGCAATGACAGTTCGTAAAAAGCTCGACTACTTAATATCATCACTGTTCCGCATATATATCAATAAAGACACAAATCTGCTTCAATTGATAATGAATATCAATTGTTTCTTTATTTTGAGTGACCTCCCAGCAATGTATTTCGGCTCTGTAATAATTATCGATAGCTTTTAATTGATGTGACAATCACATGGTCTTCACCTAATTATGCTGTGTCAACTTGGAGCATTGGCGGCCTCTTCACCAAATGTAATATATAGTGGCTACAAATTAATATCACTTTGCCTATAATATTTGAATCGCATTAATCCTTCGCACCTATATGCCAATCGATTGCCTTCTGACACTTGGCATGATTGTCCGTTTCTCCCTATCAACATATATTTGACTTTATACTACTTAGCCAAATCTGATTAGATCTTTTCTAAACCTGCTCTAATACCATGCTAGTTTTAGATCAGAAATGCAAATAACTAGAAATACAACACACAGATCAATGACCACAGCAATTTACCCTAGGAAAACCCTCCTACTTGAGGGAGAAAAACCCAGCAAAATGATCTCTTATATATTAGAAGAATAAGTGCAGAAATTGCATACAAATCAGGCCCTACACAAGGCCGTGTCTAATACAATGAATGGAGACACTTCTCCTTGAAGCGAAATACAAATGATGACACTTCTTCTTAGACTCGAATCTGCTCTTAGAAGGCAAACTGTTGCTGCTGCTAAAGATGCGAATTGGGGAGTGAATGAATTTATGCTTGAATGAGAGGACTCTATCCTCTTTATATACCCATCTAGACACCCACCTTTCTAGGGCCGACCTAGAAAATACAAGTTTTATTTATAAAAAATAAAGGTCGACCTGCCTTGATCAAAATATATTTAGGAGAAAATATCTCCCACCGCTACAACACTAACACAGTAGAGGCATACATAGCTGAATTTCAAAGGCTTTCAGTGATGGTTACAGGTATCACAGAGAGATGGATGGTGGTCTTATTCAGTGAGGGTCTTATGGAACCACTCAAGGGATGGATTAAGGCTTTTGACCCACCAACTTTGCAGGATGCTATGAAGAAATCAAGGAGTATGGAGTGGGCTGCCCCTAAAGTTAAAAATCAGTCCCAACATTTGATGCACAAAAAGGGTAAGAGACCTTTCACTAAGGACACACCTCTCACTAAGGACGCACCTTTCACTAAGGACACTTTATAGCAGAAAAAATCAGTCACAAGGCTTGATGAAGACACACTAAATGACCTCAGGAAGAAGGGCTTATGCTTCAAGTGTAGACATAAGTGGTCTAAGGATCATGTATGTGCAAAGGGGGCCATGATACATCAAATAGAATACTATTCAACTGAGGAAAGTGGTTTTGATTTTTCAGACAAGCAATCAGATTTTGATGATAAAGAGAATGAAGAGTCACCAAAAGAGGTTGAAAAAGAGGAACCAAAGGAGTGTAATCTTGCCCAGTTATATAGTTTTCAAAAGAATGAGTCCTTACGCATTAGAGGAGTCCTTAAGGGGCAGCGGATGATAGCTTTGATTGATTCAAGTGCCACAGATAATTTCATTGATGGGGGACTTGTTGCACATAGAGAATTATAGACACAGAGGTTGATGGATTCAAAGTGATGGTCGCAAATGGTTTCACCATTAATTGCACTTGGATGATTCCACAACTTAGCATTCAGTTGGGTAACCATGAGTTTACGGATGACTTTTATGTGGTTGGTATTAGGGATATAGATATAGTGATGGGCATCCAATGGTTACTTCTTCACGTATATCAGCAAAAGAGGGAGCTTCCCCTCCTAATTTGAAGAGTAGTCATTACACACTGTGCATTGCTGTCCATTGCCAATACACACTCCAGAGGTGCGAATTGTAACACCAACAAGAAGAAAACCGCAATTTTTACTGTAGAGAAAAAACGTGATTTTCTATGAAAAATAACTCTAGAAAATCAGCTTCAACAATCCGCTTTGAAAAAATCTGCGATCTCCTTAAAAAAAAACTCAAAAATGCTTCTGAAAGCCCTTGAAAAATAGTGCAAGACCAAAACATTATTTTCACCTTCGAAAAACTCACGATTCTCAAATTTTCTAAAAAAATATTTCTTCAATTTTTTTTTCAAAACTTCCTTGAAAATCTTCACTAAAAAATAAACTTCAATTTTTTTTATTACAAAAAGTTCGGCTAATCAAGGTTCAAGCCTGAGCTCTGACACCATGAAAAGATAATTGATATTCATGATTGTGTAATTACAATGGAGATGAAAGCTCCTTATAAAGAAATTTACAAGACGATGTTTCTAAGAAAGAAACAATCGTTAACTGAAGTAAACTAAAGCTAAAAAACAAAAAGATGCCAAAACCAATAAAATGTAAACAGAAGTTATTAAACGTTAACGAAGTTAACTAAAGTAAACCGATGACTAACTAAAGCTAAGATGACCATTAATATTACATTTAATATTTTAATATTCAAATGGTGAGGACTGTCAAGCAAGCATGGTTCAAAGCATTAAGAATTAGCTTCCATTCAGCATTTTCTGAGGAATTGATGGTGGTTGCAAGGGCACCACCCTGCAGTGGAAATGGCAGATCTTCTTTGTCTAAATAAGTCTTCTTCCTCCTTCTTCCTCATAGGAAAGATTATTGGTTGCCAAGGCTTAAAAAACAATTAGATTTCTCACTCGGCAGCAGCTCCGGTGAAGCTGGGGAACAGCTCTTTTGGCCCAGAGAGTGGTTGCTGAGGTCATTTGGTCCGGTCTTGCATACAAAAATTAAATGCTCATGTCTCTGAGTCTTTTGTTGCTGATGTAAATGTTGTCAAGTTATTTAAGACTGCATACTGTTAATTGTTATTGATATCGTTAGCTGGGTTTTATTATCCAGCGCTTGTCTTTTTTGTCTACTAATGCTTTATAATAGTTTGATATGGTGATAAGTATGTTTACAACGGCAGTCTTCAAAGGTGGTTGTCATCATACTCAGGGTTAATGTTCTCTGTTTTGTCATCTTCAATCATAAACAGCATGTATCTTTTTCTGCAAATATATATAAAGGGAGGGGGCCCTTACCCTCACTTTATCCGTCAATTAAATTAAATTAAATCAAGAAATACTAAAATTTAAATAAATTTTAAAATATTAAAAATAAAATCTAAGCTAAATATTAAATATTGATAATTATTAATAGTTTATAAAATTATTAAAAATAATAAATGTTTTTAATAATAACTGAGAAGTTAAATGTAAAAGTTTAAATGGCTAACAAACTTTTCTAAAATACTACATTAAATGCTTTTAAGTTTAGATTATAAAATCAATAAATAAGCTTATTGATGAACTCTTCTCCCATATTTAATTGATAGCCTATGAAAAGTTAAACGCAAAAGTTCGAACTGGCCAAATCTAAACATACAATTAAAGCTAACCCAAAGCTAAATGATACCATTGTGTGCATGCCACATTGAGTTGAGAAAGTGCACACAGCACACAACTATTGCTAAAGCTTTGAGTTGTTGAGCAGAGCAAGGCCAATGACTTCTGCAACAAATTCCACCATGCCCTCGTTGGCTCTGTGCAGGCATTTCACGTGCACATTTTTACCATTCATTAGCATCCACTGAAAAAAAACATCCAAATCTCCCTTTTCCAATCTCAGTTATGAAGTTATTTGTAGCAGCCTTGAGATATGAGAAATGGATCACATTTGGAACACTGCTTACTTCAGGAAGTTGTAGTTGATGAGAAAATTACCCCGGCGGATTACATTGGCCAGGGCTTCACCCCTTCTCATATTCAGATATTCTCTCCTCCACGCAGCACACAGCTTCTGAGATTTGGGATCCTGAGTGAACTTTTCGAAGTGTTTCTTTCCACATATCTTTTCAGCACTTGATATATATTATTACACATTTCTTTCCAGCACTCAATATGTTTGCATTTGTAGAAAAAAATCAAACATTTTAAATTCACATATCTTCCCAGCTAACACTTTTGACACCGCGCTGTTGTATTTTTCTGTTGCAGACTGTACAACCACAGATAGATGAATCTAATGACACTTTCAAAGAGATTTTGAGATTCATTTAATGTTTGCTAACATTCCCTGGATTTCAAATTTCTATGAAAATATCTGGCAAATTCTGTGACTTAAGCTTTCTGGTTACAAGGATTGTAGTTTTCAAACTTTGGCAATGGCTTAAGTTAAATTTTTGAAATATTCTTAGATAGACATTTTGGATTTTGATTTTCCAGCACCATTGTATCATTTCACATTTACTTCAGAAAACCAAAATCCAAAAACAGCTAAAGTTGCTCAACAAACACAATTTTTTGTCTATTGTTTCTCATTTATTTTTATAAAATTTCCCATGATAGGTTGTAAAAAGGAAGGGGCACGAAGTGTCCCACCCCAAATGGAACAATCTCTATTGCGATTGTTTTCTCAGTTTGTTAGATACTTGACTTTGCATCCTCAGCAAGAGATTTCAAAAGGAGCACTTACGCAAATTTGGTAATCATTCAAGATATTTTATTTCTCATATATTGGACTGAGTAAGACCATTTAAAAACAGAGAAACTTCCCGGACTTCTACATACTCAGACTGAGCATTATTACAGGGCAGATTTAAAGAGTTAAAACTCAGAAATTTTCAACATATCATTTCCTTAACAATGGCTGAGCATTAATGTATTAAATCAGAAATAAGTTTCAGACTTTCACAAATCCAAACTGTGCCTTAATATAGCGCAGATAAGTCACTGTTTGCACTCAAAAATACATGACAGCTATGAATGATTATAATATTCAGTGGACTTACTGATAACCAGCAGATTAAGAGTGAAAATATGAACTAGCAGACCTGATTACAGTCACGCTAGGCCTGGAGAAGTCTATATAAACTGGCTGATGAGATGAACTGGCTGCAATCCTCCACATTCAGCACTCAGATGCTCAGACAACCCTCCTAAGGGCAGAGTTCCATTTTCAGATCTCATGTTTCTGCTCAGAACAAACCCCACGTCCAGGATGGGCCACGATTAGAGTAATTGAAGCTCACGTCACCTTGCAAGATACACAAAACTCTGCATCTGAAGCTCTAGGCTGTAGCTAGGTATTTATGTAGGTAACCAAAACCCATGTCTAGCTCATAGACAGCAGCAATGAGAAGAATGAATTTCGCCCAGCAAACAATAACCTGTTCATACCCTACACCTAGCAATTGCATTCAATAATTACCATATGCAGTATGAGTGTTTCAAACCCTTGCCTGGCAACAACCTGATTATTGAAGTTATCCTGTAGTTCTCTTTGCTCTAAACTAATGAACAATATATTTGCAAAATTCTAATATATCTTTCGAACCTCGAGAATGAAACCTTCCTGTAAATCGATGAAGCATAAGCACAATCCCTGAAATGGAATTGTCTGCAAGCTAGCTTGGGAGATCACTCACTCCTGTACCGAGCTATTCTTCTTGAGGGGTTTCGTCCTCAAAAAGCTTGAGATTTTCACTACCAGCAAACCCTTGCTGAAGCTCTTCTCCAAATTTCTCCAAAACAAAAATAATAATCATGAATGAATAAAATGAGCTTCAAATGCCCTTTTATAATACTCAATTTGCATTTGACTTTCATTTTATTTAATTTACTTTAATTTCATTTACTTTTCCCGCCTTTGGTGCACAACTTAAAAATATAAAGTATACTTTAAAAGTCACCACCATGCCAAATATAGAAACTCAACCAGCTGACCAAACCAGTGACTTACTATAAATAGTAAGTATGAACAACACATCCGAGTGACTTACTAAAAATAGTAAGTGTGTCAAATAGTCCTAAATGGCCTCCGGAAGGTGCACCACAAATAAACTGGGACGAAGAGCTAAAGAATACTGAAATAAGCACCAAAGGATCTGCTAAAGAGCCAAAGATTTCCCTCAAAAGGGTCCCCTGAACACCCTGTTAGCCTACGGGGACCAGTTGATAGACAAACCACTGCATCTAATCACTGCCTAGGAAAAGGAGACATTACAGGGCATCCTGAAGGACACAAAATACAAGGAACTTGTAGCTCAAACCCTGATAAAATGCTACCCCTGAGCTTGTAGCTCAAACCCTGATAAACTTTAAAGTTGAGCTTACGTATGTACATGCAATAATCACTCCTTAAAGTTTAACATAGAATCAAGGCCTGGGAAATGCTACCCCAAGACCATCAATAAAATAGTAGATATCATGAACTTTTACATGACTTGTTCAACTTGTGACTTTTCTTAATATTGCAGATCAAACTATTGGAATAAATAGTTTGTTTGTCTTGATAAATGCTACAATAATATCTTGCTTCATATATGTCCTTACAGCATTATATCTTTGATTATATTTAAAATTAACAGACTGCTAATCTCCTAGACACATTGCTATTAAGCTGACAAAAGGGTAGTTATATGCCATAATGACACTACCACTAGTCAATAAACTTCTAGGTCAAAAAGCAAAGTACAGTTTAACTTTGGGAGAAAACAATACTATGACAATATATCAGCATAAACAACAACAATCAACTGTAGTAAATGATCAATTTTAAACTTATTTTCCATGATAATAATTAAAAAAACTCATAACATTAATCAATTTTAATCTTATCCAAAACAGATGTGTTGATTAGTTCCAGGACTGCCTGCAGAAAAAACATGACAAGTATTGAATAGCATTTGGCAACTCGCATTCCCCCTCCAGACATACAATGAATGGTGTGGCATTGCCAACACAACTTATTTGCACATTCTTCAATGCGACCACAGAGATACTTATGACATGTCAATGACAATTTAAACTTGCTGATTTTCAGATCACTTCACTTTTCACATCTTGACCATGTTTCAAATAATGTAATTCCACTAGCTTTTGTAGCTATAGTCACAGTTAGTTCCCTCTACAATCACATCCTGCATTACTTTTAGTCTTCAAAGGGTTAATCTTCCCAGTACGCTATGAATAGAATGCTTGACTTCAGTTAACATAATCACCAAGAATTCAAATCTAAAAGTGTAGTCCTGTTTAGTTATGTTAAATGAGGTAGAAAGGGAAAACCTGTGCACACAGAGTTGAAACTGGTTTAGTGTCCCATGATTCAAAAACAGTTATGTTTTTTTCAAGAAATTAAAATTATACACCCTTTCTTTTGTATGTGTTCCAAACATTCTTGAAACGCACCCGTGAGAGGCAGCAACACACAAAAAAGACTACCTTTTGACATGGATGCTAGGTTCAAGGGATGCCTATTATGTCAAATTTTCCATGAATTTGCACCCAACCTCATTCTCCATGAAGCTTAGGGGGTACTGTTGTGACCTTTTTCACACCTCGCCCCATTCAAAATGGGGACCCCTAATTTTTGCTCCATTCTGGTTTTTTGGCTTTGGTTTTTGGTCTCTCTCTCTCCGTCTGTCTCTTTTCTATGGTCTGCTTCCTGGGGACGTTCCCGTCTGCAAGCTTCAACATGAATTTGGCCAAGTCTGAAAATTAGGGTTTCATCGTTTCTGGCCAATTTGAGGTCAAATAAAGTCAATAAATTGAAAATTGGACTTAACATTGTTGTCAGTGTGTTTCAAGCAAGCTCTCAGCAAATTTTCATTCGATCCTGAGTTACTTACTATTTTTAGTAAGTCTGCAATTCAGGGCAATTTGTCAGCTATTTTGAGATTCCGATCATCACACGGCACTCAGAGTATATCAGACTGCTTGCATGCCAAATTTGAGCGAAAACAGATAACTTACTATTTTTAGCAGTCTGGCTTCCGAAGCAAATTTCAGGGTGCAGATGCAGAGTTTTTCTTTGCATGTCTGCATATTCCTTCTGGGTTTTTCAAGACCTTCGCAACGATATAACATGCAAGACGAGACGATCACTTTCAGAATTCAGCCTTCCGAGGCTATTTTTAGGGTTTGCATGTCAGGGTTGCTTTTGCATGTCAGGTGATTCCTGATGGGTTTTTCAAGAGCTTCGCGATGGTATGACATGCAAATGGAGATCCTCACTCAGTAAGGAACTTGCTATTTTTAGCAGGTGTGTCCCGGCAGCCGCCTCCCAGCAGTTCAGAATCACGAGCTGATCGCAGTGCCACAGAAACGAAGAGAAACAGAGATCTTTTGATACGCATGCAAAGCGAATTAGGGTTTCCAACTTCGGAGCCTAAAAATAGGCATCAAAAGTCAAAATTTCGCTGGAACCGGCATGTAAACCACCGCTGACAAGATCCTTCGAAGCATATCCGGCCGTGAAATTTCGTCAACGGAGCACTTACTATTTATAGCAACCATTGGAAACAGTTATAACCAACCGACAAGGGCCGTGGTCGAAGAAAACGGTGAGGAGCGCCTCATTAAAATTTCAAGTTAATCGGAGCGGTGGAGCTACCGGAAACGAGCAGTTACTATTTATAATAAATCACCACCAGAAACGTGCTAAAAATGGAGGGCTTGCTCAGAATGGCAGTGTCGACAGAACAACAAGGTCATGAGGATGCAGTGCGCAAAATTTCAAGTCATTCCGGGCTCCAGAGGTGTAAAAATTAAGAGGCTTGCTATTTATAGTAAGGCATGAAGAAACTGGCAAAGACGAGAAAAATAGCTAAGTCTGGAGCTTTATCCTCCACCACCTTGAAAATGCGCCCAGCTTGCCTTCAGATGTTTGAAAATTTTTCTAAGGCATTAAAATCCGCCTGCCACCTCCAAATGCGCCATCCTTGAAGGCAAGTTGCTAAAAAAAAATTTTCTAAGTATAAGTTTCATTCTTCTCAAGAGCTGAAATGCGCCCAAGGGAGGTTGAGAGCATGAAAAAAGTTCTAAGTGTAAACTTTATCCTCCTCCACTAGTGAAATGCGCCCATGCAAGAATCAGCCAAGAGGAAAGTCAAAGGAGTCAAACATTTTCATCCTGCATGAGGGGTAAAATGCGCCCAAAATGGGCCACATGAGGACAAAAGTGAGAAGCTGAAAAGTCACAAGGAAAGGCATTAGAAAGTTATCCTCCTCCACATAAGAAATGCGCCCAAAATGAATAAAGTTCATAAAAGTCAAAGAAGTCAATAAAGTTTATCCTTCACCCTTGCCTAAATGCGCCCATGCTTTAAACTTCATCCGCCTCACTATGTGAAATGCGCCCATAAGGCTAAGAGGTCAACAAGTCAACAAAAGTTCATCCTTCAGCTTATGCAAAATGCGCCCAAAACAGATCATATGATGACAAAAGTTTTAAATTTTTCTTGACCCCACCACATATGCGCCTAAGGAAAAGATAACGCCTATGTGGCATCCCCTTGAAATGCGCCCATGCTTAAAGTCAAAAGTCCACATGAGTATCTTGGACGCGCCATGAAGACAAGGTAAAGTGGAGTGGAGGAAAAGGAGTTAAGGCGTTGAAGGTGTAAGGTGATAAAATATTCCCCATGATGTGCCAAATGCGCCAAGACACAAGATGAATAAAAGGAAATATGTAAGGCGTGGCTGGTATCCTCTGGCATGTGCTAGGCGCCGAGGGTGATGGGAGTTATAAGGTGAGGTGAAATGTGATTAAGGCGTGGCCAAAGTGCATGTGAAGTGTTGAAGATGAAATAAGACGTGGTTTCAAAATTTCTCTAAGTGGTATGCGCTCAAGGTGAAATGTGTTAGAGAATATTGCAAGGTGTGTTGCCTAGGTGTGATTTTTCTTTCCTCTCTTGGCCTCAAATGCGCCTGAATGGTAAAGTGTTAGAAAATTTTTCTAGGCGTGTGAGGTATGAGATAAAGTGCTAGGTGTGGTAATATTATTCTCCAAATGCTATGCGCCAAGGGTGGCAAAGTGAAATAAAGTATAAGAAAGGTGATTTTAAAATATCCTGAAGGCGTTGAAATATTTCCAAGGTGTGAAATAAAATGAAGTGTGCTAGGCGCCTCAAGTAGAAAAATAAAATATTTTCTAAGTGTTGGAGAAGTTGCCTAGGCGTTGGATTTTTAAATCAATATTTTCAAGTGTGAAGTGTGAAGTAAGCAATGAAAGTGTGCTAGGCATGGATAAATTTTTGCTGAGTAAAGGTTGAAATTTTCCAACAACGGCGAGTGAGCAAATAAAATTTTCTAAGGAAAATTCTCAACGTAAGATGATTTAAAATATTTTTCTAAGGCACAAATGTTTTGTCTTAGAAAAATGCCCAAGTCTGGAGAGGTGATGGAATTTTCCTAAAGCGTGAGCAAAGTTGCCAGAGGTGAAGTCGGTGAATGCCAGCTCCACAGGATTGATAAAATTTTCCAAGTCAGAACAAAATTCTCAGAAGGGATCGAAGAATGAGAATAAATTTGATGAAAATATTTTCTAAGGTTCAAAATTCAAGAAAATTAAATGAACCCGTTCGTTGGGTACCCATGAGTTCGACGCGTTCTGAAGAAAATTTTCTTCTGGGTATCGAAGATTGCCGATGAGGAGTTGATTTCAAGGTCTTCCACAGCTTGTCGAGAATTTTGGGATGAATATTTTAAGTGGGCACCCGGATTGATGTATTTCCTAAGGGAAATTTGAAAATTTTCTAAGGCAAAAATGAAGAAAATGTGTTTTCAAGGTAAGATCCTCCAGACGATGAATTTGAAAGAAACTGCCTAGGTAAATTTGCTCAAATCCTTCGTGAAGATAGTTTTCTTGAGCCGAGATGTTGTGGTCGGAGCTCCAGCAGGTGAAATGAATTTCTCAAAGATGAAGTTTATCTAAGGCATGAACTTGAACACAAAGTTGCGATGAACGCTTTGAGAGTTGGAGCATGAAATCAGGTAAGTGAGTTAAGTTTATATCATGAAGTATTCTAATACCCCTCTCCTTGCTTGTTTTGCAGGAGAAATGTTGAGGCCAGAGCACGATGACTTGAAGTGGAAGCACGATGAAGATGAGTTTCAATCTCGAAGGAGGAAAATTTGCAAGAAAATGGCTAAGTGTTAAGACTTAGTATAATTCGAAGTGACGAAGATGAAGAACCTCAAGTGGAAGAAAATCAAAGAACAACGCCAAGAAAGAAGATCGAGAACAGTGTGAACGCGTCTACAAATGGAATCTTCTAGAAGGATGATGGTGGACATTATGGTGCATTTATTACCCCACTCTCCTCTGTGGCGGTTTTTAGGGCAATATTATTTAGGGCCGAGGTGGCACGATTCTGGCCACTCTATTGATTGTAACCCTAGCCGTCTTTTGGGACTTGGCTAGCTATATAAAGGGGGAGTCCCCCTCATTTGAATTCATTAGAATTAGATTAGACATTGGAATAGTAGATAGTAGACATTGAGAGAGCATTAGCTTAGAGCTAGCTAGTGTAGCATTGTAGAGCATTTTGCATAATTTGGAGAAGAAGAAAGTTTTCCCTTTGAAAACTTTTGAGGAGATTGTTGTGTAACACATTTTATGATAATAGATCTTTTCATTGATGATGGAATTCGTCTTGTCATGAAATGCTAGCAAGGTTTCTTCTTCCTTTCAGTATCCAAGTAGCTTAAATTCATGGTAGCTTACTTTGGTGTGTGGTGTTTTATTGAGATAGCTTGCTTTATTCCATACCACTAGCGGCTTGTTGATGATAAGTTCGCCTTGTGTGGTCAACTGGACATTACATTGAGTTTAACTTCGGTTGTGATTTATATGCTTATATGCGTCGTTGTGATGGTGTATGCATGTTAAGTCATAATTTGAACATCTTTTGCTATTTCCCTTGAAGATTGCACCGATTTTGCTGAGGCTGTCCGACGGAGGCTAGGTGAAATGGTTGAAGTCTATTGAAATGAAGCTCCACATATCCTGCATTTAGAATAGAACATAAACTTCTTAGGGCTCTACACCCTTTTAAATTCGGTTCATTTCCGGTTAGAATTAGGAAACTTGCCACCTGCCAAATCATTTGAGTCGCACGAAAAGCCCTTAGTCATCGCTTTGTTGTTAGCCGTCGAACAATTGTGTAAGTCCCCTTGAGAATACAGCAATATCACATCGAGCCAAACTGAGCCTATTCGCACTTAAGGAACCTTGGAGTTGAAAGCATGATCTTACTCGCAATCTTAGCATGCTGAATACTTTGTTCAAGAGAGGATAGAGCGTCCATTGGGAGACTTTATTCTGTGTTGGTGCGGTCTCAAAAACCACGTCAACAGGTACTTTTAGGTGTAGTAGACCTCAACTAAGATGGACCCTATTGGTGTTTTTTCCAATACACCCTTAGAATTCTCTAAAGAGTAGCCAACTCCTATAATCAAGAACCCTTAAGATGAATGGCCAACATAACGAGTAAAGGACTTAGAGATCTTTACTCCTTCACTTCAATCTCTGTGGGACCTAGGAGGGTGTTCCTAATTGTGTGCATTTTGATCTATTTGATGGAGAACACTTTAATGCACAGACTGGTTCCTATAATTGGCAAATAAACATAATCCACTAAAGGATTGGCTAATCTTTAAGTAAATAATCATTTATTTACCAGGAACGAGAAAGTATTTCAATTACATGCTTCATGATTAACATACTTTGAATGAAATGTATCCTCATTTTAAATCCATGGTTGGGTAAATCATCAACACTTTCAATTGTAAATATTTCTAACAAACGGACCAGTGTTTCATCAATTGAGCAATGGAGTCAAATATGTAACAACCAGTAATACACAAATCCTTTAACTCTGATAATAATGGACTATTTTCACAATGCCTTCCAATCTGAAAACTCACAATTCCTGAAACATGACTTATCAAATCCTTTGCAAATTCTCACAAATCTATAACCCTATTCAAGCATCTAATTAACCCTTTGAGTTAAAGAAAAAATAAGGACACACATTCAATTGACATTTGAAGATAAACGACAACACCCTTGATATTTTCATTTATGATTTGTAGAAACTTACAACAAGAGAGTAAATGTTCCAGAGAAGATTTGTTTCGATATCAATAATTTTCATAAAACTAATTTAGGATCATTACATATAAGATTCAAAACCAAGACGATTCTACTATTCTATTCATTAGCGATCTTTATACACCTAATTTCCACCCAGACCGTATACTGGACACAAAATTTCAAAATCCCCGTAATGAGCCTTGAAATCCCTTTTATACACCAAGGGAGCAACAAGCATCGGGCTCATTACAGTTACATTTCAAGAATTATTTCATTTAAACACAACTTTGAATTTCATTTCAAAATTCCCCACAAGGTCGTCTGTAATCATTTGTTGAGCATGGGGAAACAAAATTTTGTAACCATTACCAAAAGAAAATGCCAATGCCTCCAAAAATTTCCTTTAACCACCAACTAGGCACCGCATTCCACGTCCACGTCGAACAAAAGTCTTCATAATATTAATCTCGGGTATCCACAGTCAGCATGAAGACAAAAACTAGCAACATATGCAAAGAGCAGAAGAAAACCACCACAACAATTTATCATCACCATAAAAATTAAAAACCCAGACACCATTCTCATTACCCAAAACCAAAACAAGCACCAACACCAGAGCCACGAACACACGCCCACTATGCATCCTTGCAAGAGGCGGGGAAGAGACTTCTACTCCTTCCTCATCTTTATTGTTACTAGGCATAGAGTTGTCACGCCCACTCGGAGTTTTTACCAATGTCGGTGGGACCGATAGTACTTCCACCCCTAGGGCTGCCAGTTGATTCAGTATCATAAGATACCTCTGATATCCCGATTGCGTTTCAGTTGCATTGTCTGAAGGGATGTCAGTGATGGCAATTGGGGAGTTCTGTTTTCCATAGGAACCTCGGCCATACCTTATTTTCCTTCTCAATCCTTGTACAAACCCTGCAGGCTCCTTACCTTTAGCCTCCACTGTTTTTTTAGTCACGCCTTGGCTCCTCAACCTATGGCTGCATCTAGTAGGAACAAATGAGGATTTCTCTCTAGCGGCCTTCTCCTTGCCTTTCTCCTTCAAAGTTGGAATTTGTTCAAGTACATTCTACTCATGTTCTGGGGCATTGTCATGAGGTTTTTGCATGTTTAACCTCGGGGACCTTCTTAGTGGCAACACAAAAGCAACTGGCTTGCTCATCTTCTCCGCTAGGCAACTTTGCAGACTTATACCAGGACACTCTCCACTCTCTACACAAACTAAGAAAATTGTAGCACCTGATTGTAATGGTGAAATGACAACCATCCAATTTATATTTATCAAGCAATTTTGATGATATTTGATCATCAATTTTGGCATCACATGCACGAGCAAGCAATTAATTACTAGCGTTCATTTCATCACCGTTAATTATCCAGGTACTTGGAAATATGCATATCATTCTCAATGATGGCAAGGAATTAATCCCTCACACGCACCAGGACCCATTTGATTGATCCCAAAGAGCATACACCATTAATGCTCACTGCTTGCAAAAAAAAACGCTATCACATGCGCATTTCTGGTTTTTGAATGTTGTTCGTCAATCCCCTGATGAGGTGGCAAATCGAACGATTCACAAAGAGTCAACCGGGTTTGAATTCAGTGAGGCCATCGCTCACCAATCCTCGGCCAATGAGATGTGTCCAAGCTAGGAGCCACATCATTCGTTTACGGGCACCGCCTCTTGCTCTAGGCAGGTGGACAAAGCCACATGTCGTGAGCTCACAGACCACACGGTTTTTTAACAAACCTTCCCCTTCTCCTCACAAGCGAGCGGGGTACGGTTGAGATTATTCCCAACACTCAATCACCGCCGTTAGATTAAACCGTCGTATGACAGGCTCGATAGTGGAAGCAGGGCCCCATCATCCATATTAGGACACGCGTCCTTATCTTGCAGACCTCGCGGCTTTTAACAAGCGAGCAACTTAATCCAACGAGCCAGCGGGGAACAGTTCGGATCAATTCTCAAGATCTAGTGGTTCCTAAACTTGCACGTGAAACGAAGTTAGTTTTAAGAGCGGGGCCATTGCTAGGCTGACAATAGTTGGACCCTCAATTAAGGACTTAATTCAAGTCTTTGGAAATGAAATATTTTTCCAAACTTTAGGAAATTTTTGAAATCTAAAAGTGTGCGGGGTGACCAACATCCTAGACAAAAGGGGCCGGTAATGACATGTATTCAAGGGCTCAAGTAATGACTTAAGCTACCGGTGACCGGCCATAGCAAGTCAACATAAAAATAGATCGCTCGAAGGGTTTTAAGATAGATTGTTATACAAAAAGGGTTCACAGACCAAAACCCTAACCCCAGCCTTGAACACAAAACTCACAATCATGGCCCGACCAGGAAATGCTCAAAATCTACAAAAATTTTGGAGGCTCTATCAGACCCTTGGTGATTGCTATGAAATGTTGCCAATCTCATCACTGACTGGCAACACCCTTGGCTACATGCCAATGGGTTTGAAGAAAAAAATGCATAAATGTATTAATAATACTCTTACCATTCCATCCATGTAAAATCACTATATGATAAATCATATTCCTTTTTCTTTCTTCTTGAAAATACAAAAAATTATTGTTGCCTTCTCTCCAAAAAAAAAACCCATAATTATTCAATATCTTTGCATTTTGTATATACTGCATGCGTCTCTATCTCTGTTTCTCCTCTGCTATCAAATCGTCTTCCTCTCTCTTGGCTAAATGTATTAAGAGAAGCTTCTCTCAAGCACTCATTAAATAAGGGCAGCAAACAAGCATTGTGACAAGGATTCGCTACAACCCAAAACAAACTCTCCTTTAATAAAAGTTACTAGAAAATATGAAGAAAGAAAAGGTTCATTTTCGAGATTTTACCAGCCCATAAATCCAATTTTTGGAAGAAAAAGGATTTAAAATTAGTCAGTTGGCCACAAAAAGGTCCATAAGCTTAGAATTGTCTATGCAGACAACAGATTGCACCTTTGACTATATTTATTAATTAAAAAGGATTTAAAATTAGTCAGTTGGCCACAAAAAGGTCCATAAGCTTAGAATTGTCTATGCAGACAACAGATTGCACCTTTGACTGTATTTATTAATTAATTGAAAACAAAAAGTGCGTTCACTTTTTGTTTTCAATTAATTAATAAATACAGTCAAAGGTGCAATCTGTTGCCTACATAGACATTGCCCCATAAACTCTCTTATGCAATTGATGGGAAAAAGAAAAGATGCAAACATTGGATCTGAATCTGACAATATGCGCTATTGATTAAAGCACCCTCACAAACAGAGATAAATAATAATAAACTAAATGAAAACCCAATTATAACCCATTTCAGAAAACAGTACACGATACAGGATCGGGCGAAAATATATCCTATTGCTTCAAAAGATCAATAACCTAATCATCCAATTCAGAAAACAGTACACTGCACATACCCACAGAAAAGACAAGTCTCATATTTCGGAAACCAGATAAACTAATACATCCTATTACTTCAAAAAGGCCTTAAAAAAAGTTCACGCTGGACGAATGTTAATAACTATATATTAACAAAATGTAGAAAACAAGAGATAAAACAAAAAATATGTCGAAATCTTGTGAATAAGGTAGATAGATGATATACCAGTCGCTAACAATGCATATATTAGGTGTATAACATGATCCAAACCACGAAATTGCAAATAGAAATAACCCAAATGAAAATGAAACAAAATAGAAGGCCTCACCTGGATATGGCTTATTTAGGTAGTTAACATGATCTAATTCAAGAAAATTCACACAGAAACAACCCAGACCAAATTGAATCAAATTAAAACATTCAATGGGAAAAGAGAATATAGAAAAGGTGAAAGGGTTGGTACGATTGGTTGGAGTAAGCGAAGAAGAGACAAGGGTGGGTATGCCAGCACTGAAAATGCAGGTAAGTTCAGCATCTAATCTATTGGGAGGACTAATCGATGTGGCGTGACGTGACAGAGGAGGAAGGCTCAATTTAGAAGACTTTGGGCTCGAGAACTGAGTGCGTGCAGGAGAGCGTGGGAGCAGGTTTGTGGACTGAAACACGCAAAATCACCATTAATGTTTGAAACGCTGGACAAAATGGTCAAAATTGACTCACCTGCAACATCTGCAGAGAGAATTGGAAGGTGTCGAAGTTCCAAGCTTGGACGCTGCTGGAGGAGTCCCATTCTCTGCATTCTTCTGTAAACTCATGGGCGAAAATTCCTTAATATAGTGTAAGTTTCTAAAGGGGCTGCTCGTGCCAAGCGAGGAGGTGGAGTAATGGGATGTAAAAACCAAATAAACTATTGAAGTTAGTAATGGGATGGAAAAAGTAACAATTGCTCTAATTTTGGCAGATTATTAAGAAAAATAGAACTCAAGTGTAGCAAACCTAACCTGGCACCAATTTATGAGCAATGACTTGGGCAAATAATACCTTGATAGATATTTTGTAAATTGGCAAATACTGGACTTGGATGGACTCTTGCTTTATTCATTTTGAAGAAATTGGAAAGATCAATTTCATATCTAATGATTGTAAACAGCCATAACTCAAATTCAATGATGCAGAAATCTCTAAACAAATGACAGGAGAAATAAATGGAGGACAGAGCAAACAGTTTCTGCATGTCCGTAAACAATCTAAGCTCATTCATCTCATAATAATACAGAGACGAAAGAAAACTTTTTGGAAACAATTCATTCTGAAGGCAATAGCAACCCCAATTGAATAAATTGTGAAAAATGAATTTTCGCCACCTACTGGTTAATTACTGAAGAGGAATGAACGTAAAAATTCGTTGTTGCTGCTGCTCCTTGTGTGACTGCTTTCTCTCATGTTGTCCTCTTTTGTATATTCGTGTCATTCGTTCCATTGACTTGCGTAGTGCTTTTTTTTCAGGTTGAGGATTTAAAAATAAATAAACTAGCGCTTGCACCCCAACGAGGTGCAATGGTTACGCCGATAGCAAGATATACTCCGGCAATATATTGAAGGGCAGGGAAAAAAATCACAAGAAAATGTAAATTGCTTTTCTTAAGACTAACTATTCATAGCAAAAGTCAATAGATGATGAGGTGCGAGAAGATTTGAATATGAACAAATGGAACTTAATTTAAATCGGTATGCTATGCTAAATGGTTTTACAACATAATATTTTTTGAACAATGAAAGAAGACCTGTAACTTAAAAGGTCGATTGGATTAAGTACATTTGTTGCTGGTTAGTGATATACCTTGTAACCGAATGTAACATAATCGAAAAATGCATATTGAAGGAAAATATTTTTAAAATACAAAAGCTATTTTATGACACATCAAAACCACTAACTCAAGAGATTGGTTATGTATAATACAATTGTTGGTGGTTAACGATGAGGTTCTTTGTGTTTTATCCACTCCTGCAGCTGAGAATAATCATTTTAGGTGAATTAATTGCTTGTGTGTTGTCGTCTTAGAGACTTTTATTAAACAATTCATGGGTTTTATGTCTGCCTTCAATTTCCTTATAAGTAAGAGAAAAACTTGTTAGACAATTCACGTTCTTGTGCATGACTTTTCATTTTGAATTATGCATACTTGGGTAAATTTTGTTGCTGGAAGAGTTAGATTAAGTTCTATCTCTCTCCTCAAACTCTTAAGGTAACCTGTATGCAAACTGTGAAAGCCTAGGCATGTGAATGGTTTGACTAAATAGTTGACGTAATGTGGCTTAAGGAAATGCCTTGGTAGTTGAATATGTTCGCAATAGGTTTGTTGTAAAGGCTTTAAAAGCCTTCAATTAAAATTTGAACATCATCCTGCATGCCTACACTTACATTGGAGAATGGAAGAAGGGTATGGATGCCTATCAAAGAATAATTTAAAAAATATGTTTAAGTTGGACATAATTGTGAATGCCATCTTGTATCAACACAACCATAACAAAACTGATGCACACAATTTAATAAAGAAGATAGACACAAAACTCTCTCTTGAATGATATCAAATTGTGAATAATTCTACTTTCTAGCTTATATTGCAACACGGCTCGAGGTTCTTTGTAGTTCTTTGTACATGTTCATTGAGAAAATCGAGAAAATCTCAATTCTTGTAAATCCAGTATATATATAGATTGATTGAGACTCAATTTTTTTTAATACCACATGTCTACCTATGCTTCTTATTTTATACCGCTGAAATAGTAAAAAGAAGAATGCTTCCAAACAACTCTCTATGATTCACTAGTATGCAAAATTGCAACCCAAGGAAATCTCCATAGTTCACATGCAACCCATATTGATTTTTTTTAAATAATAGACATACAATTCATTACACAGTAGGAAAAATTTCGATTAAGAATAATTGGAAAAAAAAATATTATTATTTATATAAATAAAGTAGGGATTGAGCTTCTACATTGGTGGAGATGATCTCCTCAAGTCCAATTACAACCACAAATAAAACAGAGCAGATACTTGCACAGTTAGGAATTTATTTGAAGGAAAAAGAGAGAAAACTATGGTTAAGGATTCAGAACGTTCAAGTAGATGCAATTGTCCGGTGTAAAGTGATTTTTTTTTTGTAACCTATGCCAACATCCTATCCGCCCATGCCAAGAATGAGGGCGTAGGTATGAACACCCAACAAGTAAAGAAAATAAAAAAGAAATGAAGCAACTTAGACATATTAATGGGTCTATCCTTGGTAAACGCATATGCAGAATGGTTAACACAGACAAGGCACAAGAACCATTTGATAGATTGCCTCCTAGAAACGTGGTCTCATGGAGTGCAAAAATTGCAAGATATAAACAAAAATGGATTTGTTAAATAAAAGGCTTTAGAAACTTTCAAGCAAATACATTTGGCAGGTGTAACACCAAACTTAACTACCTCACTAGCTGCAATTACGCAGAGGCTTTAGAAACTTTCAAGCAAATACATTTGGCAGGTGTAACTCCAGACTTAACTACATTTGGCAGATGATGTAGCTGCAATTTCGCTGGAAGACATGTACGCAACAAATGTGGGCGCATAAACAAGGCGTATGAGTTGTTTGATAGAATTCTTCGAAGGAATATGATCTCATGGAATGCAAGTATTGCAAGATATTTAAGCAAGATAGATTTGTTTGAAGGGTCTTAGAAATTTTCAAGCAAATGCAGTTGGGCAGCTGTAAAGCCAAATTCCACAACCTTTTTCAGCATACCCTCTGCCTGCGCCAAAATGGGAGCTTTGCAACAGGGTAGGATCATTTATCAAATCATAAGGGCTAAGGAATTATGTCAGATGTTGTAGAGCTATATGCTTTTGTGGATTTTATTTATCCAGGTGACAAAACAAAAGTCCAACAAAACCAACACGAGGTATCAAAGGATTTTGAATGCCAATGCAAAAATCCATACAAAGTGTAAGATGCATATAATCTCGGTTATTCCCACAACCCAATAATCAGGATTTGCTCTACGCACCTTAATGCCTGATGGAGTCTCCATAAAAATCAATATGTAATCTTCTATTTTCTGGTAGACAGGTAACAAAACAGAGGTCCCACAACCCAGTAATCTTCTATGTTCTGGTAGACAGGTATACAGAATGTGGAAGCATAGGCAATGTCATAGCTTAATGGCTTCACTTTCAGAAATATTCTGGAATTACAAGTGTGCAATCATCTAAGGTTTGAACGATTTTTTTGTTTGCTCCTTTTCTTTCCGTGCTTTCTCCTGTTCACTTAGCAAAATGCATTCGTCTTCTTCTGTGATATTTTCCACATGATCTACACATATATGATCAGAAAGGTCATCCTTTTTCCACCCTCCAAGTTACGCCTCATTCCAGATTACAAATAACCTATTCATCTAAAACTCTCTGAATAGTTGTATTATTTTTTTTCTCATTTCCTTCCGTTTCCAAGCCACCAAACCGCTCTCATTTTCATACCTCCTTGGTATCATTTAATATGGTCGTTTTTAAAAGCCAATCCTACAGAACTTAAAATCATCAAGGAAAATCGACACACCAACCGCCATAAATTCCTTTATTCACTGATAGCAGAGGGCATTCAGTTCACACACCCACCTCTTTGCAATTTTCTCCTGAACAATGACCTCTTGACTCCCCTGCATAGTTAATCTGGGATGTAGTTGTAGACCTCTTCCCCATGCATTCCGAAATGGGAATGGCTCAGGAAAATTGGATGCCATGCTCATTAACTGCATGTTGTCCCCTGCTGTGGAATGGAATGGAGTAAATTACCTCCATCCATGTCTCTCATATCCCGTCCGTCGAAGAATGTCGGCGACAGACAGCAGACGATCCCGGTGGGATTTCCCACCCATAATAGCCTATCGGCTAATAAAATCTTACTATTGAGGTGAGACAAACTTTAAATATTCTACAACTTGGAATTATATTGGTGGAATTACAAGAGAAGATTTTTAATGTTCATTAGATTAAGGATAGTTTATAGAAGAGGATATTTTGTTTTTTATTTTTAAGTTTTGTTTTTTTTCTATTTAATTCGATAGTGAGATTTTTTTTTTTTAATCATTTTCAATAGATTACTCAGTGTGATACAAAATGTTTTAAAAGGTATATACAATTGAATTCAAAAATATTTTTTACAATGAAATTGTTATTAAACTAATTTATCTATCTTAATTAATTAATTTATATAAATTAATATATATATATATATATATAGCGTATGGAATTGGACGTAAGGAATCAAATATATATATATAGAAGAGGAGAGATTTTGTTTTTATTTTTTTCTTTAATTGAATTTTTTTTTTTTCAATCATTTTCAATAGATTACTAAGTGTGATCCAAAATGTTTTAAAAGATATACACAATTGAATTCAAAAATTTGCTTTACAATGAAATTGTTGTTAAACTAACTTATCTATCTTAATTAATTAATTTATATAAACGCAATTGCACCTTAGTGTGCAATGGCCGGTGTGGAATGTTAATTAGGAAATTTTTTGTCTATTTTGCATACATTTGTGCGGTACAATAGGATTGGTAGGCCATTTAGCAAATGATGTTTGTGCAACAAAGGTCTCAATGGAGAAGTGATAGCTTCAAATCAACTATGCATCCACTCTGAGGGATCCAAACAAAAACAAAACCTCTAAATTAAGATGATAATAAATTTCCATGATTTCCCAACTAGATGGTAACATTATATTTCCATTTGTAATTTTTTTTGTTAATTTGATGACAACTTTTTGTTAATGCTCAATTATACTTGATTTTCTCGAACATATTAACATACATATAATTTTATATCTATGTAATCGTGAACCTCCTCTAGATATGTGTGCTAGTTAATATCAAGAAGTAACAACAAAAGTGAAAAAACATTACAATAATATGAATATATCACGTTATATCTTAATTTGACACTCATTTTAAATATCAAAATATTAATAGTTAATAATAACATTGTAGTTAAGGGCAACCTTTGGCAACTGGTTGGTCCGACTAAGGCTTGGGTTCCCATGTAGGTCCAAGGTTCGATTCCGGTCAGTTCAAGTGGTGGCGACTTCGGGCCCTCAGTGGACTAACACGGAAAAAAAGTAAGACCGAAGACCCGGGGAAATTGGGCTCAAGCTAAGTTGAGTCGCGGGGATACCACTGGGCTACCAAAAAAAAAAAAAAAAACATTGTAGTTAACATATAAAATTTATATTTTCATACTCAAATGAATATTTCTTAATATTTTTTTATAAGCATATTTAAGAATATTTATACTATTTTAATATCATCAAAATTAATTCGAAAAAGTGAATATTTAACAATACTGTAAAATGCAAATTCATTAAAAAGTGGATATTACATATTTTAAAAAATCATAGTCAATACCTAAAAAGGAATATTTAGCAATAATACTATAATAAAAAGAAAATTCATTAAAAAGTGGACATACTAATTTTAAAAACTCATAGGCAATGCCTACCAATACTTTGAGTAAAATTTAACATGTTGCAATTGAATACAAGTCATTTCATATAAAGAAGTTCAATGCATTCTGCACAGTTACGTTGTTTCATTATAGACGCATGTTTAATTCAAATGTTGAAAATCTGTAACCAGTAACATTGTGGACTTCATTTTCAACCGATAAACTTGCTGAAAAAAAAGCAAATTCAAATTGCTTGAACAAATCGCTATGCTCGACCTCCCATGGTCCCTCACCAAATGACAATGAAGCGGTGCATCAACATTTTTTTCTCTGATGATCCATCGATACACCTGTCAATTGCAGTCAAGAGCAACCCATCAATGGCATGGATCGGAAGGTACTTGGAAAACGGCAAAGCTGACGCCTATAATATTCCTTAGCCAAATCTACAGCTATCTTAACCTAAATTTAGGGTTTGTAACGAGGGTATGGTGTCCTACTCGGCATTTTAGGGCTTCTCCTGCCATACTTACTCTTCCCATCCCCAAATATATGAAACTCATTAACGGAGAATTTGTGGATTCAGATTCAGGTGTCTGAAATTGCTTGCTATTCCATCTCACTGTAAATAATCTTTTATTGAACTTATTTGTATCGCAGGAAGAACATTCGAAACGCTGGATCTTGGAACAGGGATGTGATAATAAGTGTAGCAGATGCCATTAAAGAAGACGTCGATAAGGCTATTAAAGCTATTCGCGAGGCCTTCGATCATGGCCCCTCACCTCGCACTCCTAGCTCCGTAATTTTTCCATCCTTTTCTTTTTCGTACACCAATGGCAGAAATTTGGGGAATTTACTGGAAGAATCCTTTTCTTTTCTACACTAACAGTGGAGATTTGAAGAATATACCAAAAGAAGCTTGTGCAAGAGAGCGCCTGTATTGGCAAATTAATATCCTGATCTCACCATAGGCTGAAGTGCATGAATGCCTCCTTTAACAGGGGAGAATACTAGTGTGCTTCCCCCATGATCTGCAACACACTCCTTTGTAATGCCGCTCACACGGAGCCGAAATCTTAAGCGACAAACTAACAGTCCGTTTACTGCCACAATTCAATCCCTGTTTCGTATTGCGAGGCAAATGAGCTCGATCAACGCACGCAATTACAGTCTCTGCTAGGTTGCTTTTAAAATATCAACGATTGTAATTGAGGGAACTGTCAACCATGCCATCTCCCTCCATTTGAATTCTTGAAGGAGAAAACGAGCTTCTAAATATATGTTAAATATTAATCTATATAATATATGTTGTTCAATTTGTGCATATATATATAATATATAGTGTATGGAATTGGAGTGAAACGCAAAGAAATCGACACAATTCGCAAGGAAGAAGCAAAATCTGTTAAAGAGATCCTAACTATTGATGAGTTTGAAATTGTCCAAGAAGACACTACAAATTTGAGTCTAAGAGCAGTTATTAGGAATTTTTGGGGGAAAAAGCGTGCAATGGCAAAAATGGAGGATTGGGTAGTGGACAATTGGGAAAAATGTACAAACTACCATTTCCTACCAAAGGGATTCTTTGTGGCCCTCTTTGAGATGGAGAAAGAAAGGAACAAGATTACTAATGGAGAATGGTCTCATGAAAACATGCCTTTGTATTTACAGAAGTGGGCTCCAAATTTTGATCCACTAAAAACAAATCCTATGCTAGAATCTGTGTGGATATGTCTTTACAATTTTCCCTTCGAATATTGGTTTGGACCCAATCTGAGCAAGATCGAAGATAGTATTGGGAGGACTTTGGAGGTGGATATGAGGAGTGGCGACTCCCTCATATATGCCAAATTACAAATAATTGTGATTCACAAAATTCGTGATCAATATTGTATCATCGGTAGGAGTATGGCAACAAAAAAATGAGGTTGAAGTGTTGAAATTCTATTATATGAGATGCAAAAGGAGAGATCATTTTGAAGAGACTTATCAGCACCATTCCCCGATCCCCAGAAAGAAATAGATACTGAAAGCTAAGGTAGTGAATGATGCTGGGAAATTGTGTGAAGATGAGACCATGAAAAGTGAGGAAGAAGAGGTTAAAGAGCCTATGTGGTTATGTGTTTCTGAAGGTATAGAATTGAAACATTCTTTTGAATGGGCAATTATTCCTTATGAGCAGGGTAAGGAAGAATTTTGTATGAAAAACAATGAATCAGAATCTGAAAATGAAGATAAGGCTATGAAATCGAATTGGTAGATCCAAGACAGATTAGCCAATTGGCTACCAAGATCCTCAATGAAGGCACAAATAGAAAAGGGAAAAAAAGAGGTAGGAAATCAAACAAAGAGAAGCGAGAGGAGGAGGCCCTAAATGAGGAACAAAAATCCATCAAAATCTATCTATTGAGATCCAAGGGAGGCATCTCCTCCCTTGGAGAAAAATAAAGATCTTAACATGGAATGTTACAGGCATAAATTCCCCTAACAAGCAACACTTGATCAAGCACTATCTATCTAAGCAAATTCTTGATTGATTGTGTCTTATTACAAGAAATGAAGCTAAGCAAAAATGAAGCTAAAATTTTCATCAAACACTGCAAAGGTTGGTCTAGACATTTCACGAAAGGATCAAGTGCTTTTGAGGGATTGAAATATTATGAGAGTGGAAAAGTAGCAATCGACATCATCCACACTCACTCGAATTGGCAACAATTCAAGGTACATAATCCTCAAGCTGACTTGATTTTTCATCTTTTTAATATCTATGGTCCATCAAAACTTGTTGACAAATTAACCTTATGGAATGTAATCGAGGAAGCTTTAAATTGCCTTAGACATGAGAAATGTGTAATTGGAGGGAACTTTAATGCAATTTTGGACTCCTCCAGGAAAAATTGGGGGGATGTGGATGCTCATCGCAATCACAAAAAGACTTCTTAAAGATTTTGTCAACCTTCACAGATTAGTAGATATTGCCCTAGGGAACGATACATTTGAAACATAGAAAAAGTGACCCTAGAGATTTCACTTTAGTGTTTGATGCTTTTCCTAAATATTTCATTAGAGATTTGAGGTAGCGGGGGTTTGATAGAATTGAACAAGATATATGATTGGCTTACAACTTGAAAGGTGAGTCAACCTACCCTTGACTAAATCTAAAAACAACCCAAGGATGAAATGCAATGATTCAATTGACCTAATGATGCAAGTTATTATTATGATGTAAATACAGCAAATCTGGAAAGTCGCGAGAAAAAATAGACTTTAGAAATAGACTGAGTGGGACATTTTGCACTTGTGTTCAAATTTGAGCCTAATTTATTAGGACGTTGGTGTCAAGGGAACTAATGTCCTTGTAGGTATTTTCATATCTGTTTTTGTAGTCCTCGAGAGCCAGATCAAAGCTTTCAATTTTCACTTGTAAATTTGTCGGATCACTATCAAATTATTCTATAAGTGAGTTTTTGTGAGTTGTCAAGGTGTAGGGTTTTGATTGCAACAATGAATAATTGATCATCAAACTTCCTTCAATCCTCTTTAGACGTGAAGCCTACACATTCAAAGAGAGAAAAAATGTTGTGCCATTTAGGGGTTTGCCTTAGTCAAACCTTGTGTTAGTGTTTTCCCTTCCACGATGGCAATGTCAATGATAAATAGATTATAATGATAAGAAGGAATGATGAATCCACAGGGTGTTGCAACTCACCAACCTTTAATGGCTTCCTTGAAGGACTGAAGTCATACACATCTCCTAAAGGCTTGATTCTTGCTTCCTTGAATTGATTGGAGACCTACAAGGATTAGTCTTCATAAACAATATGAAAACATAAATATGAATACACTCACATGCATTTTGACATGATGTTTGGATCTTTGTGATTTTTGAATAATATATTGGGCAACTTTTGGAGTGTTAATTTTTTCTCTCAAAAGGGTTTTCCCCACGTAAATCATTGTGTCGTGGTATGCATGATATTTATGTTTAAATTTTTGTAACTATTAAAGATCTATACCAAATTTTGCATTAGTCTCCTCTCAAGATTAGTGTAGGAAGTTGTTATGCTACCTTAGCTTCCTTACAAGTGGTATCAGAGCCTAATCACCTTTGGTTTCAATTATGAGTTGTCGGGCTTTTTGAACTAATCCAAATTTGAGTGGGAGCTTGTGTAAAAGATACTTTGTGATCTTGTTGCAGGAATTTTCAAATGGCAAGTTCATCAGGGAGAATAGAGGTAAATAAATTTTTTTGAAATAATTTCGAAATGTGGAAGCTGAAGATGGAGGATTTGTTGATAGATCGAGATCTATGGGATGTTGTTGATGAGAATGTTTCAAGGCCTATAGATCCTACTCAAGCTGCTCAATATGATGTTATGGACCGTAAAGCCAAGAGTCTAATTAAATTATGCTTGGCAGACTCTGTTTTAATCAATGTCCATGAAGATCTACCTCTGCACAAAAACTATGGAAGAATCTTGGTGAGATGTATCAAGCCAAATCTTTAGTGAACAAGATTTTCTTGAGGAAGAAATTGTATTCCTTGAGAATGGAGGAGTGTAGACGAATTACAGACCACCTGGAAGCATTAAATATGTTGGTGACTCAATTGGCATCAATTGGTGTCAAAATGGATGAGGAGGAGAAATGCCAGATCTTGCTTAGTTCTTTGTCTGATTCATGGGACTCTCTTGTTACGGCTATTGGGAGTAATTATATTATATTGAAGATTGAAGATGTGGTGGTTCTTTGCTTTCTGAAGAGATGAGGATGAAGGTATCTATAAGTGCCAAGGAATCCCTAAGTGTTCATGGAAGACCCAAGGAAAAAGGCAAGAAGAATGAGAAACATGATAAATCTAAGTCCAAGGGGAAATCCAAATCTCTCGAAAAGTCCAAAGTTGTTTGCTAGAATTGCGGTAAGCCTGGACATGTTCGTAAGGAATGCAAAGAAGAAAAGAAGAAGAAAAATAAGAAATTTGGTTCTAATTCTAGGTTCGAGAAGGAAGATGGTGATGCATTAATTGTGTTTGCGTAACAATTAGCACCTCTAGAGTGTGAGTTGGTATGAATAACTATGCACACTGCGTAATGAGTGCTCTTCAAATTTTGAGGGGAAGCTCCCTCTTTAGTGATGATTTGCATAAAAAGTAAAGTAAACTAATTCCTATCTTTTTGTCTCAGCTGGAAGAGGCACAAGGTTAAGAAAAACCCCAAACGTTGTAGCTAAGGACATTCTGGTTTCGTAGATCACTAACTACAACTAAACTAAAGCTCTAATCTATCCAATTCTCCTCAAGAAAATAGAGCATAAGGAAAAAGGAGCATGAATGGTTTTATGATAATCTTTAAGTTAGGATTTCCAAGGAGATGACAACACCTATCTGAGGTGTAGGCTGAAAGAAAGATTACTATCACAACATTAAAACGACAACACGTACTTCTAAATTTCCAAGAAGGTGACAACACCTATCCGAGGTGTAGATTGAAACAAAGATTGTAAAACATAACATAAGAAAGCCAACTATGATAGCAAATTGCATTGGTGAAACACGCATACAATGAATGATCAAACTAACCACTCCATTTAACTAAGGTGAACCAATATCATAACAATAACATTCAAGTAAGGTTGCACAACTATTTATTATCATAATAGAAGTTCATTGAACATATATAGAATAGCAATACTACACCTGTAAGGTTGCTCAGCATGCATGCTATCACGTGAAAGAGTTAATTACAAATGAGAAAAGAGCTCTTATTTATAGACATCAAAAGGTGTAGGGAACCTTAAAATCACCTTGAGTCAACTACAGTCTTGAAAACATGCAAGATTTTATTGTTAAACCCTAATAAAGTAAACTATACAGTTAACTGGAAAGCTACCATCAGTTAACCGAAACAAGGCTAATCTAAATGGACATGTGCAAGCATGCGCGTCCTTATTGAAATAAAAACTAAGTTTCAAAAACTCCAACTGTACATAGATAATTCCAAGGAAGACATAGCATGAAAGGTGGAACAACAAGTTAACTCGAAAAGAAGCATCGAGTTAACCACTGTGTTTGATGTTTATCCTGAAAAGGTGGGTGGTCCATGATCTGGAGTTCACTGGCCGCGATCTTGAGCAAGTAACCCCTCCATGAGGTTGTTGATTGCATCACCATCTAGATATCATCACATGTCCTAACTGTCAATTCATTGCTTGTCAGCAACTAAAGCAATCCTGGAAATCTCTGGACACTTAAACTGGCCTTTCACTGACTAGTAACTCTGGCAGCTCCCTAACTAAAGTGATGGCCATTGTTTCTTCTGCAACGTTATGCTTTTGATGCTTCTCACATTTTTCACACTTTTCTCTATGGAAGAGTGTTGCATGATGAAACTGCAAAGTTTGACTGTGAACTCTCTAGTTGTGAGAAATATACACGAACTCACCACACATAGAATTATGATGGTATTAACCCTCTAAACCGGCCTTGGAAGACAATCAACTCTACTAGGCTTGAAACCATGTGGACTTGAGTGACTACGTTGTCAACCCTCTAGATGCACTTGATACAAATTATCAGTGTCAGATTTTTTGATGAAATCATGAATTAAGACCAATTTGGTCTTGAATCCAATATGCATGAACTGTATTCTAAAAACTTTCCTGTTGACTATAAACACGGCTATGCTCTGACAACTTTCTCCGGAAAGCTAAAAAGTCACTTGATGAAGCTAAAAATGACCTATCAGAGAGGAAATTTTTGCCAAAAATTATGAGAGGTGGGTTTTATGTAGAAAATAATTCTAAAACAACCCACAACATCAAAATTGTGAAAAAGTGTCGTTTAGCTTGACATGCAAAAGCTTTTCCGAAAAAAGCAATTGAGGGCAGCAGGGGCTGTAGGGGGCAATTTTTTCAAGAAAATATGAAATATGGGTTTTGTCCAGAAGATGATTCTAAGTCAACCCATAACATTAGAATCAAAAAATATCGAATTCTACTCTACCATGCAAAGGAATTTTAGTTGATAAAATCAAAGCTTCAAGAATTGAAGCTCTAGAGCAAATTTTCCTAAAAATTTCTAACACATGGGTTTTGTAGAGGAAGTCGTGCACAACCAACCCAGATGATTAGATTTGTCAAAATTCATTGAATCTTGGACAAGCAAAGAAAACCTAAGATGAGAATAGAAGAAATTAAGACAAAAGATAAAAGTTTTAAGTTTTTGCTTCTACTAAAATTTTCATCTTGTCTTGAAGTCTGTTGATTAATCTAGGCTTGTACCTGCAAGGAAATCTATAAAATGATATATGTGATGCCTTGGAATACTAATTGTTGAAGAATTCGCTCACTCAAATGAGAAAATTTGATTGATCTTCAATCTACTATGAGAGAAAATGGATGCCATCTTGAAATAAATAGACAAATTTGTAGCTCAAAGGTGCCACTGCAAGAATTAAACCCTGATTTCAAAAGAAATATTCTGATTGAACCCCATTATGTTCAACTGACACTGACTTGGAGTCCCAAAAAATTAAAAATATTAAAATATTTAGTTCCCTTTCACACATGCAAATTTGCAAATTAACATCAAGAAGGGTGCTGAAATATTAAAATATTGAACCAAATTGCCCCATTAAAGCTGACATGCAAAGACTAAAAATTTAATATTATTTTAATGAGTTAACTGAAATCTCTACAACCGGATTCGCTCAAAATATTTTATTGATTCTGAAAAGTTCAAATTTGACTCTCCAAGCGTCCCCTAGAAAAAGTTGAGATTTTTTGCTAACTTCCTACTTTGTAGCTCATTGAAAAAGTCACAATTGCCTCTATTGAGCTCTAATTTTTGGGTACTTGATTGATGTTGGAACTAAGCTGAGATATCCACCACGAAGCTAGAAGAACTGAGATGAAATGTCTGCTTGGAGTTGCAACTGCTAAAAACCTTGTTTGACACCTCAAAATAAAAGTCGCCATGAATTAAATTGATGTACAGGTCTCCAAACTTAGCCATTTCTCTTATTTGTCATCTCGCACTTCAATCTGCCATTGTTGATGAATGATGACTCCCGTCGACTGGATGATGAATTCATCGCATAGCTAGAAGAATTCCACAACCAACGACTATATGTAAGGCATCTAAAAGCTGAATTAAGGACCCCAAAAGCAAGGGCGCCCCTAGCCTGCAATAGTGCAATTACCACTTTGAGAGTGATTTTGCAACTTGTAACTTTCAGCACAAATGCCCTACTTTGACCCCTGACACCTAGAGATGGAGTGCTCTGAATTGTGCACCGTTGATCTCATCACAAAGCTGGAAGAACTTAGAAAAGATGTTCCTAGAAGCGACGAAGTGAGAAAACTGCTTCTAAGACCTCCAGGAGAAGGGTGTCTTTTTCAAGGGAGTATGTAATTTCCATACTTAGTCATTTTTATGCTTGTTTACACTCTTCGGAAATTTCCACTAATCCTTCACTCACAGGTATTTAACAAATCCTGAGGGCTGATGGTTGGATTCACTGAAAATCTAGGAGGATTTCGTACAAGTCTCATGAAGATGACGATTGCTAAAAACCCCATTTAGCTGGCCAAAAGACTGGGTGCCCCTAGCCTATAGAGGTACAAGTTGACATTTTCACTTTTATCCACCCTCCATTTTACATGCTCACTGGAACCACTACCACAGTCACTCAACGTATTTGATGATCTCACAAAATGATGTATCGCGGAGCTGGGATAAATCAGAAAAGATTCCCTAAAAAAAGAAACTGCAAATTCAATCATCTAAGGGGTCTAATTCAAGGGCGCCCCTGGGCTACAAAGGCGCAAAAACTATAAATTTGACAGTCCTCGTGATGTGCAAACTCTTCATACCTTCCACTTTGTAATGTCCCCTTTTTTAGCATGATCTTGTTTGATGATGGTTAGCTTATTATTTGGACTTTCGTAGGCTAACAGATTAGATAGGGGGTCTCAATGACAGATAATGGTGGATATTGGCATTTCCACCCCTTCAATTCAATGTTGGGCTCAGTGCAAGCCTTTGCAGTTCAATGTTCGCCAGCTTCTAACGACACGTCAAAACACTAAGAATTGAAGGAGTTGTGAATATTTTAGTGGTTGTCATTTAATATTATAAAGTTATAATTTGACTTTATAATAAGTAAAAAGCCACTTAAATATATTAAAGTGATGACTTAAGGTTATAAAGTGAAAATTAAAATCACTTATGTCAATTAAAAGGTGCGCTCACTTGGTAAAGTGAAATTAAAACTATTGAATAGAATTAAATACATTTAAATGTTTTTAAAAGGGATTTTGGCATCACTTCTTGGAAGTCGTGCCTTTTTTGAGGTTATAAGGAAAATGAAGCAAATCGACCTCATTATGTTATGATTATTTAACTTTGCTTCAAAACTTCTCTGTGATTTTTGTCTGAGGGCAAGGGTTTCAAGATTTCTTCATTGGAGATCGATAATTCTTCATTGATATGTGATTGTGAGACTGTGAAATACCAGTTGAATGGTTGCTACTGGGGGAGCTTCATATAGGAGTTCATATGTGCTTACATCTGAGATTTTTGTTCAATATTTACCAGTTGGTAATAAGGAAGAGGGTTTCTTCATCAGAGATGCCATCTTCATCCAGTTTCCAACTTTCAAATAAGAGACTTCATCATCGTGTAGAGGCCATGCCATTGCATTGGAAGGCATGTCACCTAGGGATAGGCGTGTGAAGTAAGAGGCTAAAACACCTCTCTTTTGGCTCCTATCTGGACTCCATCCTAGGTGTCTAACCTTCTCAGCATCTTTTCTCTAGTTTTTGTGTGGGAGAAAGTAGACCCAGGATCCAGGCGTGGCTATTTGTCAATTCTAGCATATCTTGCTTGGCATGTTTAGATCCATCTTATTTAATTATTCTGGAGGTTTCTGGGTATGTTGTTTATATGCAATCTCTTTGTATGAATTTCCAAATCTTCAATAATATTGTAGTTGTTCCAAAATTCATTGTATTTTCAGTTTTCTTCCATTTTTATGCTTGGTGCACCTTCTACTTCTGTCTAAAATTCTTCTTAAAACATTCAAAAACAAAAAAACAATTATGTAAAAGTCAAAGGTTGAGTTGGAGCTAGCTTGGGCTCATCACACGTTTCCAGCTTCGATTACCAAAGTTCTGCAACTCGGACGATCTCACTTGATAGCTTGCTAGAAATATGACTGAATTCTAAAGAGATTGAATATATCTGCAACGAAAAGAATTAAATCTAAACCTCCAAATTGAAGGGCACCCCTAAGCTATAGGGGCGCAGATTTGCTTTCTGCTAGATATTTTCCTCCATTTCGTGCTCTGCAAAACACCATTTTGGCTGTTGAGTTGACCACGTAGAAACATTACTGCTGCCGACGTGTGTATGTGACTATATTTCACCACTTTCACATGTACGAACACTATAAAGTTGATTTGCACGTTGAATGCGCAAGTGTCTCCCACGTTACAAAGTGAAGTGTTTCTAGACTTGGAATATTTTTCGCACTTTTTGCCATTTGAAAATCCCCTCCATCTTGAAGCATCTTTTTCAACATCTTTCATCATAGAATTTTTGGCTTTGAGTTTCAGGCTTAGATTCTAACACCTGGTACTGGCCAACTGCTATTGACAATCATGGAGATCCCAACTTTTCTCTAGAAAAAATGAAAACTACCCACTAGGCTTAGACTGACTTTTAACTGAAACTAACTTCACCATTGTGATCGTGATGTGAAATAAGCCAATCAAAATAAATTTCAGCCAATTCTGACAAGTTTCAATTTTTAGGGTTTCGCGACCTGAAATAGGGTGTAGAAACCCTAATTTTCAATTTTTTTCAAAATTTCACTAGTATCTTCCCGAGATTACCCTAACTCAAAATCCATACTTGACTTTCCCAAAAACTATATTTTTACATCATTTTAACAAGGTTTAGACTCTTTTAATCAAAATTCCTTAATGAAGCAAAAAATGCGGTTTGGGTACAACAAATTGCAACTTTCGCAACTTGTGCAGGTAATGATGCATGGTGAATTGATGTAGGTACATCTTTCAATATGAATTTTAATAGAGATTATTTTTCTGAATATGAAGAATTTGATGAAGGTAAGGTGTACTTGGGTGATGATTCTTATTTGAACATTATTGGATGTGGTAAAGTTAGAATTAGGTTTCCTGATGGTAGAATAAAAATGATTAATGGTGTGTTGCATATATCCCTAGTTTAACACAATTGTTTTTATCTATGAGAAAACTAATAGATGTGGGTGTGCAGGTAGTATTTTCTAATGCAGGATGCAAGATGGTCAAAGGTTCTATGGTGGTTGCTAGAGGTGTCAGATATGCCACATTGTATTTAAGCTTGACGCATGCACTATTGAATGCAATAGTACTTTTTTGAAAAGCAAGTCTATGTAAGAGATGAGGGTTTCACCTTCAGAAAATGGTCATGGCTTTTAGGTACCCAGGGGTGCTCTTTCTTTTGAATCAAAGTTACCTACAAAGAAAATTATGTTATGGCACCAAAGACTTGGCCACATTAGAGAAAAGGTTCTAAAAACCTTGAAAAATAAAAACCCTGTTGAAGGTTTGTCTGATTGTAATCTTGAATTTGATTTCTATGAGAATTCCATTTATGGTCCAAAATAAAATCCAGTTCATTTTTACTCGAGTTCTCATAAATCTTGTGGTGTATTGGATCTTATTCATTATGATGTGTTAAGTCCTGTAGATGTTCTTTCAATTGGTACATCCACATATTATGTTTCATTTATTGATGATTATAGTAGAGAGACATTGGTATATTTTCTAAAGAATAAATCTAAAGTTTTCAATTGATTTAAAGAATTTAAAGCAATGGTTGACTTGCATACTAGAATTTAAAAATAAAATGTTTGAGGATTGATAATGCCGGTGAATTTTTCTCTAATGATTTTGATAGATTCTGTAAAGATCATGGTATTCATAGATAAAAGACAACTCTATATTCTTCACAATAGAATGGAGTTGCAAAAAGAATGAACATGACATTGATGGAGAAGGCTAGGAGTATGTTGAGTGATGTTGGTCTAGAACAAAGGTTTTGGGTTGAAGTTGTTGCCACTGTTTATTACCTGATTAATAGATCTCCTACATCAGCCCTTGTTGATAAGAGACCTATAGAGGCATGGTTGGGTCACAAGTCTTCATTAAGGCATCTTAGAGTTTTTGGTCATGAGGCGTATGCACATGTGCCAAAGGAGAAGTGAAAAAAGTTGGAGAACACAGTTGTGATATGTATGTTCATCGGATACAATTATCGTGTGAAAGAATACAATCTTTGAGATCCTATTACACAGAAGGTAATACATAGTAGAAGTGTTATTTTTAGAGAATCTAATCCTTCTTCTATTACATTGTAGCCAAAACAAAGTAAACAAGAAGATGTGATTCAATTTCCTTCTACACCTGAGAAAGTTGAATTGAGGCACATGGATAGACAAGAAGTTGAGGAGAGCTAATCTAGCTTTGAATCTTCAGAAGAGGAGGAAGAACCTCCAAGTCAACTTGTTCATAGCTCAACTTCAAGCATAGAAAACCACCTGAAAGGTATTCACCTAATGATTGGAGATGTATTTTTTCTTTGAATATTAACATGGATGAACCCAGATCGGTAGAAGAGGCATGAAGTATGAATGATGTAGAATCTTGAAAGATTTCTATGGATGAAGAAATGGCATCTTTAAAAAAGAATGATATATAGGATCTTGTACCATTGCTTGAAGGATGAAAACCTGTTGGTTGCAAATGGTTGTTTAAGATAAATATTGGTTCAAATGGAGGTATTGAGAAGTACAAAGCAAGGTTGGTTGCAAAAGGTTACTCTCAAGTTGAGGGTGTTGATTATGGTGAGATATTTTATCCTATTGCAAAAATGACATCCATTAGATTTTTTCTTTCTATTGCTATTTCTTATGATTTAGAGGTTGAGAAAATGGATGTGAAAACTATTTTCCTTCATGGTGACTTAGAGGAAGATATTTATATGACACAACCAGAGCACTACGTGGTGAAAGGTGAAAGTAATTTGGTTTGCAAATTGAAGAAATATTTGTAGGGCTGAAAATAGAGTCCTAGGATATGGTACCAAAAATTTAATACATATGTGTTAAGTTTGAGATTTGAGCATTCTAAATTAGATCATTGTGTTTATTATAAAACTGATGGTGATCGTTTCTTGTTTATTGCATTATATGTTGATGATAAGTTATTTATTAGTAGAGGGAAAGGTATGATTTCATAACTGAAATCTCAACTTGATGCAAAATTTGAAATGAAAGATCTTGGTGTAGCTAAAAAAATTCTTGGCATAGAAATTAAAAGAGATGGAGTAAACAAAAAGTTATGGCTCAAGGTCAAAGTAAGTATGTGAATTCAATTTTATAAAGGTTTTATATGTAGGATTATAGAACATTGTGTGTTCCTGTTTCAGCTATAAAACAAAGTTATCTATTTCAGATTGTCCAACATCTCCATCAAAGATGGAAGACATGAGCAAAGTGCCTTACCAGAGTGCATTTGGAAGTTTGATGTATGCTATGGTTTGTACTAGAGACTAGACATTTCCCAAGCAATGAGAGTTCTTTCTAATTATATGTCTAATCTTAGTAGAGTTCATTGGGATGCGGTTAAAAGAGTCTTCAGATATTTGTGTGGTACCTTAGAGTATTTATTGCACATTATCATGGTAATATGACTGAAGACAAGATTTCCCTTGATATTCATGGTTATGTGGATTCAAACTAGGTAGGTTATTTTAATATCAAATGATCCACCAGTGCTTATGTGTTTACTTTATTTGGTGGTACAATTAGTTGGATGAGTAAGCAACAGGTTGTGGTTTCTTTGTTCACTACTAAAGTAGAGTATATGTCAACTACTCACACTTGTAAAGAAGCCATTCGGCTTAAGAGATTGTGTTCAGATATTTGAATTAAACAAGGTGCAGTGACAATTTATTATGACAATCAGATTGTGATATGTCTAGCCAAGAACCCAACATTTCATGCTAGGACCAAGCACATTGATGTACAATATCATTTGTTAGAGATATTCTCAAAGATGGTAGGGTGAAGCTAGCTGAGGTAGAGACTTTGATGACTGTTGTTGATTATTTAACTAAGCTTGTGAGCATAGAGAAGTTCAAATGGTGTGTAGAGACTATGGGCCTTTTCGCCCCTAGCAATTGAGAGATGATTTTTATAAACCCTCCCATTGTGTTTGTAAGGTGTTCAACAAATGGGAAATTTTTTTGGAAAATGTATCGCAACCTTGCAATACATAAGGTATTGCTGATACGTTACCAATGGGGGGTGTGGGGGGGTTTCCCCCCCACAAGGGGTCCTGAGGGCCATGTGTCGTGGCAGGGGTTTGGGGGCAACGTCCTTGAAAGCCAAATTTTATGTATAGTTTATTATATTGTAATTTTTTTTGCATTATTCTCCTCTCAAGATTAGTGTAGGAATTTTTTCCGCTACCTTAGCTTCCTTACATAATGTAGCTCCATGGTCATGAATTTCCCTTACTACAATAATTTATTGCATAAGATTATTTACATGTTCTCAAGCATTGAATGTATGAAAAGATCTAGCCCATCAAGTATCTTTATCTATAATTCTTGATCTTCAGAAGGAAAGATTTCTGGTAGGAACATAGAACAAGTTGAAGATTAAGAATTTTGGGTTGTGTAAGATCCTTCAAATATTTGATTCTAGAAATTTTTATGAGGTGGAGTTACCAGGTCTAGCATTGGCATATATCACCAATCGTCAAAATTTTGGATCTTTATCCATTCCCTGGAGTATAGTTAGAAGTGAACAACATAAAATCCCCTCATCAAGACCTATTACCACAATAATTAGAGTACTTAGACAAAGCAGGTTCTGGATAGGTAGACTAAGAGTAGTACCCAAAACAAGGAGTACAGGGAATATCTATCCAAGTGGAAAGGAAGGCCAATGGAGGATGCAACATGGATCTTAAAATTTTAATTAAAACAACTTGGGTTATTTTTAGAGTTGGAAACGTGTAAGGAATACTTTTGAAATAACCTTGAGAGTTTGATGTTGGAGCATCCCAAAGAATCATATTATATCTCACCATAACAACTAGTTTTCCCTTGTAGATTGGAATAGAGGAAGCATGGGAAGTTCACGATACCACGTATTTAGGTGTCACCCCCCATGAAAATACTATATGTAAGTTCCCTTCACCATAAGATTGTGCCTACAAGAAAACCGAGGCTAGACCTATTGGAGATAGCATGTCGAATCTCTTTGTACCTTATGGAGTCATCATGGCTCATTATAGGTTGGATATAGGGTAGGAAAACTCTCAACTGGGTTCACACCCTTCTATACCTACATTGGATACTTATTTAGTCCTTTGGGGCTGACCTACACATTTAATAAGTCATTGAGCTTGGGGCCTAGTTAAGGTCAACACAGATCACTCCTAGTGCTTGGAGATAGTATATATTCACTCTCTGAATTCAGTAGAAGGTCAATGAAGTAGTTATGGAGATAGGAGATAGCATATTTTAAAACTAATTTTTCCTATAGTAAAGAATACGCTTGTGGTGGCCTCTGAGCCAATAGGTGTGGCCAATGGAGCCTGTTGTAATCTACATTTAAGATGGCCTATGAGCATGTATGGTTTTTGTTTTAATAAATAAGGTTATATTTTATTTTTCATTGTATGTGTTGTGTTGAATTCTATTTCAAGGATAGAAAGTCCATATCAGACTCCTCATCCTTGACTACATCAATAAAGGACCGTAACTATCCATACTATCAAAAGAAAGGTCAATCAAAGTATATATATTTTTATTTAGATATACAATAGAAGTGTAAAATTACTAGAAAGAAGAATCAAATGACATTAAAAGAGTATATCACTTGTTATGGCCAAAGATATGAATCCTAAATTGGATCTAAAAAATATGCCAAAAATGTAAACCCTTTGGCAAATCAATGGTTGGGAGGGATAGTAGAAAGGTAGGAAACATATTCAATCACTGAACACTAGAAATAAAGGATTTTAAAAGAAACCTTAAAGATATATTAAAAAATAGATTTAAAACATAAAAAAATCAAAATTGAATGTAAATCTAAAAAATGTAATTAAGGTTTTATGGTTGGGTATGCATATTGAATCAACCAAAATAAAAATGATTAATAATGTTTACTTTAGTTAGATAGTTAAATAAAAAAAATTAACCTAAGGACATAGTATGGAGTTTAGATGGAGTCAAATATAATGGATTAGATTAGACTGTATCATATAGTGAGCATTATCATGCCATAAATAGTAATTAATGATTAGACAATACTGAGTTTTATGACTAAAGAATATATATGAGCTGATGAAGTTAGTTAAATTTGAACATCTTATAATCTGAAAATGTTTTAAAGAATCATTTGTATGGATGTGAACTAATAAAATTATTCTATATTTTGCACTCACTTTCATAATTTTTTATGTAGTCCATTTTTTCTAACTCATTATTTTCTTATAAACCTAACTTATGATGTTCTCTAGATTCTACATTTTGGATTCTCTAAAATATGGATTACTTGATGATTTATTTTCTCAAACTCTTAGTTTTTCTTTGCAATTTGTTTATATTTACAAATACCGTGACGAACTTCAAGCATCAAACATGCACATGAATTCTAAAATAATTTCTAGGTGATTCACATGCAATAGGATGAATGTGATAAGATATTCTAGTTTCCTTACTTTATTTGAGAATTTGAAAAAAAAAAGTGAATGGCTTTTCATGTGACCAACCAATGTTAAACAATGATAGATGATTAGAATTGAATGCAATGAATGTCTTTTTATACATAAACATCACACCAATTTTTTTAAAACATTATGTAAAATCAACTTGAAACCAAATTGTAAGATAGGATCAATTAACTAAATGTTTGATTTTGATTTTTACATTTAAGTGAATCAAGATTGTGGTTATAAGATCAACCTTGCACCCACGAATATTCTTGAGTTCGATAAATAGATTAGATCTGTATGTGATAAGATTTTATTATAGATAATGATTAGATCAATAATCATATTTAAATATCTAATCTATTTGGACTATACACTATTTACACATAAAGATAAGAACATGGCCTAAAAATATATATATATATATATATAAATCATTGTTTCTATCAGTAACATTCGATGATATATATTGTTACCGAGATAATAAAGTTCTCGATTGTATCAGACATATTTGTATTTCCTATTTGATGTTATGTGAACGTGTTTCTTCTGTTGGAGCCGCCGCCTTACCAGTGAACAATTTGTCTCAACCAAAATAGTATTCTATTTCATGTATGATTAGCTCGGCCTCCACACATTCCTCTCGTTTTCATATGGAAATAAAAAATTAAATTAGAGGCGAAGTTGGCAACGAAAACATAGACGATGAGAATGAGCAGGACAACCCAGATGATATTTAGTGACGTTGGAAGACAGTCAGGATTCTTTCTGATTTGTTGTGGACAAAAGAAAAATGGCAATGGAAATGGGTAGGGCAGAATTGGGTAGAAGGGTGGTTGTATTATTAACAGCAATAATAATAATGGTGAGTATTAGCGTGGCTTCAGCACAAGGAGGGCCATGCGTTGGAAACATGTGCATCAACGATGATGGTTGTACAGGTGCGCTTGCCTGCTGTAACATCGGCAGCTGTTGGAACGGAATTGGATATTGTGCCGCTAGATGCTAAGTACTCCCATGCCTTGTATCGCCCCATGAAATAATCCATTTCTTTTAGCTCTGTTTCATTTGTGTCTGTTTATCTGAGCAGGATATTTATTGTAAGGTTTACACACCTGTTGTAAGGTTTACTTTGCTGTTGCTGCTTTCAAACAAATTAAAATTGTTGAAAAGCGTTTTATTGTGGAGTGCATTGCAACTCTTTGAGGTGGTAGCTGGACCAGCAACTTCATCTATTATCTATGGTATTTCAAAATAGTTTTTTTTAATTAATATTGATCTAATTAGTGCTTGTATCTAAAGGAGGTTTAAGGATTAGGTCGATAAAAAACTATATGTATGTTAATATGTTAGAGTACGTGTTTGTGCATGCAAATTCTAATTGCATGTGGGTGGATTAAACAATTAATAATAAATAATAAATAATGGAATGAAATAAAGTTAGACAAATTTCGATTTTTTCCTTAAAGAAATTAAGTATTATCTCATTATGAATATTTGCATACGAATTTAAAATATAAAGCAATGCAAATGAAAAAAAGAAAGTTGTCATCAAGTTGACAAAAAAACACTACAAATGGAAATAGAATGTTCGCATCCAATTGTCAAATCAATATTTATCTAACTTTTATGTGATAAGTGAGATTTTGGAGGCTTTTACTTGATATTTTGGAGGCTTTTACCATTAAACGATAGCTAAAACTTGTTTTTGAAAGACTTAACAATGGTTTGCATCTCACACTATATGTAGCCTATGGGCTTGTTGGTCGTTTTTCTTGCAACCTTCAACCCTAAGGAGAAACACAATGCCTAAACTAGGGGTTTAAAGATTTAGAACAAGGAATCTGCACTATCAATAGATCGAACACAAGAAAAGCCAACGAACAAGGCTATGAAAGCCTTTAGCACTTTGAGCTCCACAAGAATTAGGAGGGTGTTCATAATTGTAGACTTGAATGTAAGATAAACTTATGCCAAGCAACAAACTACAGATCTATGTAAGTGGATATTCTCATACATATGAGTGATGGGTATTTTATATTCCGTCGGATTCAAGTATAATCCCATTTGTATTGAACACTGCTGAGAACAAATAACATAGATAACTCCATCTCAAACACATAGAGAGATGACATATATAACACTTTCAACATCAACCTTTATACCCTTTTAACACCATGGAGATACTCAAACAAAAATAACTTAAACATGAAAGCAAAAGAGAACATCAAAGTAAAAGGGTTTTTAGATTTTAAGATTTGGGACCAAATTGAAAATATAAGATGCACAAAGATTGACCAATGCCAAGAAAAGGGCTATGGAGTCATATAACCAACATTTTATCTTGCAATGGTAAACATGTTTTGAAGATTTTTGAAAATGTTATCACATTATGATAACAAGACCACTAAAGCTTATCAAATGACCATTCTTAGAAATCCACTTGGAAACATAATACTCCCATTACATTTGTTGAAGCAATTACACTACTCTTTGAACATCTAAGGCAATAATAGATGCAATTCAAAATGCAACAAATGTGCATGAAAAAACCCAAGTAATCCGTGATTATTGAATTTAAAAAAGTATTACATCTCATCCATGGAGATAGTCACAAGATATAATATATTCATGAAGCACCATTCAAAACACAAAAAAATCTTAGATTAATGACTAATAGTCATATACCTCACCCTAATTTTACAGTTCATATAGAGCTTTTGTCTACCTTGCAGAACTTCAGAAATTGGAGCCTCTACACATGAGAAGAAGAGAGAAAATAAAGAAGAAGTAGCGGCCCTAAAATCTATTTGCAGTTTACATAGATGGCAACATAATTTCTCCCCTTACATCTTTCTTCACTTGCAATTAAAACTTACTCTTGCACTGTGAGAAAATTTCATTCCTTTTACTAGGTTGTAAAAAAAGCATTTACCTATTTTTTCCTTTAACTTTCACGCATCAATTGTTTTTCAAATAACCTTTACTGTGAATTTTTTTTCCCTTTTGTTTTGCTCGTGCACTTTATCTTTAATTACTTCCTAGCCAATTTTTTTTTAATTTTTTAATGGATCAACTGCAAAATGACTTACCTATGCCCCTTTTTATTTTTTGCCCAACATAGTAAAATGTTCATTTTACTTTATAGCCAAAGTCTATACCTTATAAAATGAACACCTTTATTTTATTGGGCTAAAAAATATCACACCTATGCCCTTTAATTTTCTCATTTCACATTTATAACATTGGCTTATTTAATCAGGCACATCACCATTTAAAAAATTTTAAAAATTGCACTTGGAATTCTCACGAACCTGCCAAAGCCTCCCTGTACACCCTGCAACTTTCCCATGATGTCATTGTCCATTCCCACAGGGTTGGCAGGTGACAGTGGAGATTTTTCTGCTCCCTCATTCACTGTTGGCCTTTGATCGATGGCCTTGCCCTAGTTTCTCACTTTCTGCAAATCTTCACAAACCCTCAACATCAACAAGCAAGTGTTTACAATTACCATCGTGAAACTCTAGATCTTCTCCCATTGAAGTCATAAGACTGTTGGCTTGCCACAACCAACTCTTAGCTAAACATATAGCTCGTGCAATATTGGTTTACAATTTTTGGCCAAACTGAACATTGAACTATTTTTTTCTGACTAAATCTTCACTTTTGAACACCTATAGAAGCTAAACCATGAGGAATTTGAAGATGATTCAAACTAGTGATTTGTGAAATTTTGTCTGTAGATTCTAAATTTTTTTTTTTCAAAATTTTTGGAATTAGATTGCACTTGTTTTTCCATCTCCTTTGAAAACTAGTTTTTTTCAGTAAACATTATTTTTAACAAGTAATGCTCATCGTATAACACAACTTTTTTTCCATGAAGGATAAAATTATAATTTTTTTGAATTTAGATTTGTAACTATGATATCTAGTGCTTCCGATTGGTTTCATAGTGTTTTATTGAATAATTTTTCCTTAATCAAGTTTCTAAGTCAAACCAATTACAATTCAGACATAGACAGACAGTATAACACATAACTTTTTTGTGTATGTATCAAAATTCAATTTATTTATTTTTGTTGGATCAAGGACTTCAATATCTAGTGCACTCATATTTTTCAATTTTTTTTTTTTATATTCTATTTTTCCACATGTGCAGAGTTCAAAGAGCTTGATTTTCAATGAAAAACCTACATTCACAAGAAATAAAAAAAATATGATAATAAAATTAAATTTAATTAAAATTATACTTTTTTGGAAGCTTATAATAAGGACTACATACAAAAAATAAGTTTTAAATGAATTCATTTGATCCCCCAAAAGGTAAATCAAAAGTGGTTTCTTATCAGCATTTTGATAGGTGTAAATGAGACTTCGTTATAGGTATGGTTTAAAACTAGCGGGGTTCTATCCAAGGGGGGTTTGGTCTAAGGTGGTTTGATCAAACCCTCTTCAATTGGAATCCTTTAAATGAAACTTTTCAAGGCTTAAATCATTACATTTTCAAAAAATATGTGATTTTAGCAAAAATCAGGATCTCCCAAAAAGTGTAAACCACTATTGTGGCAACACCAGGGTTGCGTTCATGAGTCCTAATACTGTTTGACAAACCCAACCAGTAGTATTGTTTCTGCTTTTAAAGTGTTGAAGATGAAAGCTCTTGTTATTGCAAGTTGAACCTCAAAACCATCAAGTATCTTGAGCAAAGATGCCTCTTGTAGCAACTTACAATTATGTAAACCCTTCCTTTGCACTGTCATATCAACCTCTCACACCAAGCACAATGATGCCCATTCACAACAAAAATATTTTCCTATTGGTGGAAACACTTTGTAAACAGTTCGCCAACCATCCTAAGATGTGTTACCTCATTCTTTTATGCCTCCTCAATGATCATGGCATGCTCACATATGTTCCTCATCTTTACAATGATGGAAGAAACATCAACCATGCCACAACATACGTTAGGGTTAATTGTTCTTGTCATACTTCATTGTGAATTACTTCAAGATCTGTCATCAGATCCTCGCTTCTATAATTTGTTACTTCACTGCAAATATGACCAACCGTGCATTCATTTTGCTTACCTTGAGTTTCAAAAGAAAACTTGTGTGTAACACATCAAGAAATATCATAATTTGTGCACACCCATGAATCCTGTCATTCAATTCCTTCATCACTATGTGGTATCATGTGACTTATTCACTTCCACGTTGCAAAAGGCTACAAAATAACTCCAATTTCTGAGTGAAAATGTCAACACAAGAATTCCTTAGATCTGACTCACTTGATGCATCTTGAATTGTTTCTTTTGCATTTAAGCAATCATTACTTTGTCTTAGTTCCATGTTGCCAGGCATCCACACGAACATTTGATGAGTGTTTATCCAATCCAAGTGCATCCCCCATCATTTCAAGAATATGCAGCCACATTTTTTAGTAAACCTTCTGCAACATTAGCCTAATAAATTTTTTATGTTTTCAGTACCATGCAACTATTTAAACAACCTGGCAAGATTAAACAGTGCAATGACTTTATCTCATGGGAACTCAAGTGAACCATCACCTCCTTCTGCAAGTTTATATTCAATTGTACCCATCACAGAAGCATCTTGCACTAGTTTAGTATAACTGTAAGGTTTAGGAATACATGCCACATCTCTTGGATGTTTGAAAATATTTTCCTCATCACTATGATAAATAATATTAGTTTGGAACACATTTTCTTCAGTTGCAAACATTGCATCATTATTTGAATCATATATGTATAAGACAACTATGATCAACAATATGAAGCTTACCATTTTTATCATCATGAATATGAGCATTCTCTACAATTTCTATCTAAGCAAGACTACTTGGCTTCAAGCTCTAACATGTCACTATGCTTTGTTCCTGCACAGTATATATATGGGTATGTGTAGGATCATGATGGGCCAAAAAGTGGCGATATGATGGGTCTGTGTAGGGTATGTGGCTGATGACCTTTTTTTTACCCAAAATTGATGAAACGAAAAGGGTTTTTTAAGGAGATTCTCATCTTTCCACCAATATAAATTATGCTTTACTTTGAATTTAATAAATAATTATTATTCATTTTCTATTTGAATTATGACTAAAGTCCTGATTGATAGGCTAATTGAAAAACATCTATAGCTTTCAAACGGTATCACATTTTTTGAATCTGAAACATGCATCACATTCTGTGCTTTTCATACTATAAGATTAAAAAAAAAATCATGAAGTTTTACCAAGTTAAGGTGGTTAGACATACGAGTTTTTATATTTTTTAAAAGTTGTAATAAAAAAATCATAATTAATTATTTACTTAGAAAAAAATTACAAAAAGATATGCATCACATTGGGACATGAGTCCTCTACTTATTTATAAAATATCATAAAAAATATTATCATTTTATTGTGGTTAGGGTGGTCAGACAGACACCTACTTCTTATTTTTCCCTAAAATTTAAGTACTATTGCATTGAAATTTCAAATTTTCACCATTTGAATATATATATATATATTTAAATAAACCTCGTAGTTTATAAACTACATTCAACTTTCTACAGATTCTATTCTTACATATTTTTGAAATAATATAGATAACTTATTCAAATTTTTACGTCAAGTTTCCTAACTCTGATTTTTCTAAATTTTTTTCCACTTAAGGGCCTGTTTTTTCCATGATGATCTTGCACATACCCATATATGCCCTTTTTGTTCTTTAAATGGAAATTTTCATTTCATTTTCACATACAAGCCATAACTCTCACTTATTATTTCTCCATATAAACTTTCATTGACCCATTTATTTACCTCTATGCCATGCCTACTACTATCAATGATCATTCTCCAATTTTCACCAATCTTTTAAAATAAGAAAACTCTCCCAATGCCATGTGACCCAACTTCAGATGAGCTTTACACATCACCCACAAATTCATCTTGGTAGAACTTATACATAGACTTAAAATAGTATTTGAAAGTTATCAAACCATTATGGTCACCCTTTATCATGCCTTATAAAATGTGATCCATGATTACAACATTAGTAATTGTGTATCCTTTACCAACATTACAACACTTGCAACTTCATAGTTGTGTAAAGCATGTTGGGTCTCCATGTGGACCGACTAAAAACAAAAATTGTTTTGAAACAAGTTTCATCCTCAATTGACCTGAGCCTGCCCCTGTATGCATCTAGAGTAACAAATTGGAATGGGTAGTCATCATAATCCATTTTTTGGCATTTTGCACAGTAGTCAAAACAAGTCAAGTGGCCTTTAGAATCACCTCAGAAAACTAGTCAAACAACCTCCTAAAGTCATGAAAATGCATAGGCATGTAGACATTTGAACCAAAAATTCAGTGCAACAAATGGCTTGGAAAAACAGATCTTGAGGTGCAATAAATTCTATTCCAAAGTGGCTCACTCAGACTTTTCTACAATTGCACCTATCAAAAACCAATTAGGGCTCACCAAGTCATCCTCTCAAAAAAATACCAAATCATCTCCTAGGTGATTGCCACTAGAAACACTAAATCATTTAGGTCCATTGAGTATGTGTGCAAGAGAGTTTTCCTTCAATCCATATTCTTCATGAGATATTAAGGGTCAAATTTGACCTCCTTGAAACATTCTATGCAAATGTAAAAATAGAACAAATTGCATTTCTTTTGACCTAGCAAAAATATCAAACTTGATCCCGAGGCTCTGAAACTAGACCAGGGAGCATATTAATGTGAGGGGAATATAGATAAATCCATTTTTCATGATGATCATCCATCTATGAAATATCATTCTGAATAGGAGGCTACTTTGTAGGCTTGAGAATTTGCAAACAACAAAACAGTCCTGGCAGAACCCTCCAACTTTTCTTTTCAAAACCTTGTCAAAACTCATCACGAGAAGTTGAAATCAGACATACATGTTCACATATGTCAAATGAATACAATCACCAAGGTATTTGGCATGAAAGAAAATGGGCTTTGAATTATGACCCTCTAAAGTAGGTCATTGGGGTAGATTTTTCAAGTGCATTTCTGAGTGTGCAAAGCAAATTTTTCATCATGGGCAGTTAAAATTTTGCAAAATTTTACAATCTCAACAGTTGCTCCAACTGGGGACACATGCCCCTTGTGAGCATGGCAAGATTCTAGATCTCTGAGGAGTAGACCAAGTGACAAGTCCATTAGGCAACTGAGGCTTTTATTCAATTTCTCAAACCTTATTAAATGGCCCCAAGCCACCAAATGAAAAGAACCAATGTTTGCCTCTATCAAACACATTGTTTTCTATTGTCTACACTAAGCCAAGTCTAAAAAAACTACCACTATATATTTGAAAACAAATATCACCCCTAGCATGCTTAGCCACATCACTATGCTTTACAGTTCCTCCATTAACTCTGTCAATCTGACATTGGCAATCAACTAACTAAAATCCATCAACATCTAACAAGAATATATCACACTAATCAAATAGAGAGAACTTACAATTGGTGTGATATCCTTCATTAACAAGATCATTATCATACACAATCACTTTCTTGTCAAATTGGACCAGAAAGTGGAAAAATACATAGTGTGCATGAAAAGGGTCATCATGAGACTTCTCCTCATCATTCATCTACACATCAAATCTAAAAACCTTGTAGTGATTAGGCTCAATAAAAGTGCCATGTCTTACATATGGAATGCGATCCTCTTGTGTAGTAAACAAAGAATGTTCACATATATGTATCTCCTTCAATTGGATTACATCATAAGCAAGTTTATCACCACCCAAACAACACAACTCAACCACATTATTATATGCCTCAAGGTTCTGAAAACAAGATTCATCAACACCCATGATACCTTCATCTTCATTCAAATCATGGCATTTAGAAGAAATGTCAATATCCCAAACAATGTTTCCTACTTCAAGGTCATAGACAAGATTGTCAGCACTCATTATGTTATCACAAAATGAAGCATCAAATATAGGTTCACATGACTCAAAATCTTTGTTTGCAAGAAATTCATCACAGTGAGTGTTCAAAGCACATTCACTATTGCAAAGAGTATGACACTCAACATTACCTCCTGCTACACCAACATGAAAATTTGAAGCATACTACTCTTAAGGAAGACTATGAATTGCACACCCAAAGGAAAGGTCCTCATATGCATCTATGTGATAAACACAATCACATTCTTCAAGTGCAAATTCCTCATAAAGAGCTTCATCAACTATAACAACATTTGTCATTAAATTTTCACTTTCATGTATAGCTTCATCCATGCTATTATTATGCAAACAATCAGTAATAGCTTGAAAACCAGAAAAAGAGGTGGAAGAAGTTGAAGCATCAAACAAGAAAGGAGTTAAGTATTGTTCATCACTTACATTACCCACACACACATGCTCTTCACAATCAGCTTATTGAATTGATTCATCCAATAAATCTCTTGCACATGCATATCTTCTTCTTTGTCCATACTGCTGCAACAATCGACAGGGTCATATTCTTCACTATCAAGCTGAAAGACATCATTTGTTTTTTCATTGCAGCTTCTCATGGATGATCTCTCCAACTGAAATTCATTTCACACTTTGTCATTTGCATCTGATACATTGACATTCTCAAAAGAATTCCCTAAATTAGCGAAATCCTTTGTCTCATCATCATGGAAGCTTGTATCAATGCCACACTCACTTTTAAAAGAGGGGGGACCAAGTGTACCATAGCACTGTTGATCACATATCTCTTCAATTTTTTATAATTCATATCCACTATCTTGTTCTTGTGAGTGTTGAAAAATATTATCATCACCTTCATTGGAACACAGTTCACTCAAGGAAATTAATTATGCTTCCTCCTTTTGAAAATATTCACAGTCACTAGGTTTGCAAATAGAATTGTAATCATCTTGATCACTAGGGTAAGAATACTCTTCTTTTGGTTGCAAACTTCCATATACAACACTACTGTCATCATCATGAAGACACGAAACTTTAGAATCAGTATAATCTTTAATTGTATCTTCAAATGAGGTCAATGCACTTGAGCCAAAGGATTCATCATAACATCTTTCCTCCTTGTCACTAAATGAGAAAATGCTTTTAGTATCATCTACATCACTGCAACCTTCATTTGATACAAAAAATATGCTCTCTATTTCTGTATTTTTAGAGTGAATAGAAGAAACTTCACACGTTTCATTCATTTCATCATGATCTTATTATGGCTGCAATCTTCATCCAGATATACTTTCTCCATGGGCTGATCAGAAAAATAATCTACATCACTACATGATGCATTATCATTGTCTTATGCTATACCGTCTAGATCTATTTGATCAAGTTTGGAAAAAGTACCATCACATAGTCTAGTTAGGAAACCACTTCCAAACTTCTCTATCATTTTTTCAATCACTGAAAGCTATTGATATATGCATTCAAGGTTAGGGGGCTTGAAGTCAACTGGCATGGTATGTAGACCTAGCTAAAGTCTTTCATAGAAAAAATCAATACATAGTGATTCATTAGGTCTATCTAATATTGGTATAGAAAATAGAATTTTCATGAATCTGTCATGAAAATCATAAGAGGATTCATCCTCAACTCTTCTTATAACACATAATGCATCAACATGTGACATGGATTTAACTTTTCTTTCAGATTGCTCTTCAAATTCCTCTTGGAAATGTAGATGTCTATTGTCAAACAAGCATACATTATCTATCGATATTCCTTCAAATTGATCAATGAAAAGTATTCTAAACTCTCGCCATGAACATATGTAATGCAATGGTAAGCTAGAAAACCAATATTCTGCAATATTTTCAAAAATTCTCACAAAAAACTTCATGATAACATCCTCATGATCTACCTCATAGTCATCCATTAAATTAATGAAACTTTGTAAATGTTGTGATGTTGACTCAGACTTCTCACCATTGAATCTTGCTATTTTATCTTTGATTTTAGATGGAATAGCATTTGGGTAACCATTAATGTCACTGAAATTGATGGGTCTATATATGTCAGTGCTAAAACTTCTTTGAAAACCTAGCTAGAGCTGATCACAAACCATGGTTGCACTAGGAACCATACAAGGATGCATATATTGATGCATTTTGATATGCCTTTTCAAAAAAATTCACAGTAATGCGACTATTATTAACATAGTTCCTAGCTTCCTTATACAACATATGACCTTAAACCCTTTACAAAATATGACATATGGTTTCAACTATGTTTATGGTCTATTCACCATGAGTAGCTCTAAGCAAAAACAAGCATACTTATACATAATACTAATTGCAACTTTTATCATAGAAGTATGCAAATTCAATATTGCTATCCATTCCCTTTCTTAGTGCCATTTCACTTAATAGGGAACCATTTATCATCTTAAGGCTTGAAGACTTCTCATAAACTACTTTCAAACATAATAATACTTTCTTTAAGTTTATGAGGCCGATACCTAGAAACTTGTAGCAGCTACTAACCTTTCTTCCTGATTGAAAATTTTGCAGACCTAGAACTTTTCTATATCCTTTATCAGGTTCTTTTGATAGATTCACCACCTCTCTTCACAGAGGATTGAACTTCAAGTAGTATGAAGCTCCATCAAAGATGAATTTCCTTCTGGGTCTTCTCCAACAATAGAGTCACACATAAATTCATTTAAATTTGTTGCAAAAAAATTATTTCTAGGTCTCAAAACTTCAACATCTGAACCAGATGTCCATATTTACCAGATTCTTGACTCTATGTGAATGGATACTCAACTAATTCTCCCCAGCGGAGTTTCCAATCTGTTGGTCATTTTTCTTCCAACCTTCAACCCTAAGGAGAAACACAATGCCTAAATCAGGGGATTAAAAATTTAGGACAAGGAATCTACACTATCAATAGATTGAATACAAGAAAAGCCAAAAAACAAGGCTATGAAATCCTTTTGCACTTTGAGCTCCACAGGACTTAGGAGGGTGTTCCTAATTGTAGGCATGAATGTAAGAAAAACTTATGCCAAGCAACAAAATACAAACCTATGTAAGTAGATAATTCTTAGACATATGAGTGATGGGTATTTTATATTCCACCAGATTCAAGCATAATCCCATTTGCATTGAACATTGTTGAGAAAAAATAACTTAGATACCTCCATCTCAAACACATAGAGGGATGATAGATATAACACTTTCAACACCAATCTTTATACCCTTTTAACACCATGGAGATACTAGGACATAAATAAATTATACATGAAAGCAAAAGAGAACATCAAAGTCAAATGGTTTTTAGATGTTAATATTTGGGACCAAACTAAAAACAAATGATGCACAAGGATTGACCAGTGCCAAGAAAAGGGATACGAAGTCATATAACCAACATTTTATCTTGCAATGCTAAACATGTCTTGAAGATCTATGAAAATTTTGTCACATTATAATAACAAAACCACTTAAGCTTATCAAATATTCTTAGAAATCCACATAGAAACACAATACTCCCATTACATTCGTTGAAGCAATTACATTGCTCTTTGAACAGAAGGAAATAACAAATGCAATTCAAAATGCAACAAATGTGCATGAAAAATCCCAAGTAATCCTTGATTATTGAATTTAAAAATGGGTGAAGCCACAATAGTGGTTTACAATTGAAGTGGGGAAGGAAAACTCACAGAAAACAAATGCATGGGAAAAAAATTGATTTTAGGGGTTCATACAAACCTATTGGTTCGACCAAACCCATTAGGGGTTCGCTAGAACCTAGGTTCGGGCGAACCCTCCTAATACTTTCCCGCCAAAAAATCCATCAAAACCCCTTATAGAAGGGGGGTTCGAATGAACCCTGGTTCAAGCGAAGGGGTTCACTCGAACCCCATTTATTCCTCATCCCTCCCCGAGACACAAAAAAACTTGAATTTTGGCACTTCGGAGCTGGGTTGAGGATGAAAATGGAGGAATCTTCACAAACCCAACTTGAATTAGGTAGTCCTTAGAATGAGCTATCCAACGAATATAATTTTAATATGTTTTGGTTTTATTATGTATTTGTTTTTAGTTTTATTAAACATAGGTTTTTCATCGAAAATGAAGGTCTTTGTTCTGTACATGTGGAAAAATAGCATATTATCAAAAAAAATTGAAAAATATGAGTGCACCAGATATTGAAGTCCTTGATCCAACAAAAAAAATAAAATCGAATTTCGATATGTACAAAAAAATTTGTGTTATACGGTCGCGCTATGTCTGAATTGTAATTGGTTTTACTTCGAAACTTGATTAAAGAAAAAATATTCAATAAAAAATTGTCTAACCAAGTGGAAGCACTAGATATTAAAGTTACAAATATAAATTCGAAAGAATTATAATTTTATCCTTCATGGAAAAAAGTTATACGTTATACGGTGTGCGTCACTTTTTAAAAATGCTATTTTTTGAAAAAAACTAGTTTTCGTGGGAGATGGAAAAAGAAGTGCAATCTGATTCCAAAAATTTTGAAAAAAATATTTTTAGAATCTACAGACAAAATGTAATGAGACTCTTTTTTTCATCATCTTCAAATTCTTCATGGTTTAGCCGCTATAGGTGCTCAAATGTGAAGATTTAGTTCTAAAAAATAATTTCAGTGTCCAATTTGGCCAAAAATTGTAAACCACTATTGTGGGATCACCTTTATATATTACATTTTAGCCATGGAGATAGTCACAAGATAGAATATATTCATGAAGCACCATTCAAAACACAAAAACATCTCAGATTAATGACTAATAGTCATATACCTCACACTAAAATTACAGTTTATACAAAGCTTCTGTCTACTTGCAAAACTTCAAAAATTGGAACCTCTACAAATGAGAAGAAAAGAGAAAATAAAGAAGAAGAAGAAGAAGCAGCCCTAAAATCTATATGTAGTTGACATCTAGCAGCATTTCTCCCCTTTGATCCACATACATCTTTCTTCACTTGTAATTAAAAATTAATCTTTCCCTGTGAGAAAACTTCATTCCTTTTACCGGGTTGTAAAAAAAACATTTACTTGTTTTCTCCTTTAACTATGAAAGCCCTTCATGCAGCAACTGAAAATAACCTTTACTGTGAAAACTTTTTTCCCTTTTGTTTTTCCCACACACATTATCTTTAATTACTTCCTGACCAAAGTTTTCTTGATTTTTTAATGCATCAGCTGCAAAGTGACTTACCCATGCCCCTTTGTATTTTTTGCCCAACAAAGTAAAATGTTCATTTTACTTTATAGCCAAAGTCTTTACCTTATAAAGTGAACGCCTTTATTTTATTAGGCTAAAAAATATCAAACCGGTGCCCTTTAATTTTCTCATTTCACATTTAAAACATTGGCTTATTTAATCAGGCACATCACCATTTAAAAAATTAAAAAAACTGTACTTGGATTTCTCATGGGCCCACTAGAGCCTCCCTGCACACTCTACGGCTTTCCCGTGACGTCACGATCCATTTCTGTGAGGTTGGTGAGCGATGGTGGATAATTTTCCACTCCCTTGTTCAATACTGGTAGTTGATTGATGGCCTTGTCCTAGATTCTCACTTTCTACAAATCTTCACAAACCCTCGACATCAACAAGCAAGTGTTTACAGTTACCATCGTGAAACTCCATCTTCTACCATAGAATTCATAAGACTACTGGCTTGCCACAACCAACTCTTTTTTGAACATACAAAATGCATTCATGAGTCCTGATACTGCTTGAAAAACCCAACCAACAATATTGTTTATGCTTTTAAAGTGTTGAAGCTGAAAGCTCTTGTTATTGCAAGTCAAACCTCAAAACCATTAGGTATCTTGAGTAAAGATTCCTCCCGTAGAAGCTTACAACTGTGTAAACCCTTCCTTTGCACTATCATATTGACCTCTCATAGCAATCACGATGGCTCTGATTCGCAACAAAAATATTTTCCTATCGGTGGAAACACTTTAAAAATACTTCGCTATCCATCCTAAGATGCGTTGCCTCGTTCTTTTATCCCTCCTCAATGATCATGGCGTGTTCACATATGTTCCTCATCTTTACAATGATGGAAGAAACATCAACCATGCCACAACACACATTAGGGTTAATTGTTCTTGCGATACTTTGTTTTGAATTATTTCAAGATTTGTCATCAGATCCCTGCTTCTACAATTTGTTACTTCACTGCAAATATGACCACCTGCACATTCATTTTATTACAGTGTTCCACGGGCCTAGGGGATGGGGAAATGGGGGGATAGGGAAATGCGTTTCAGAGACGGGGGGACAAAGGGCCTGAGTTTGGGGACAGCGGGGAGACAGCGAGGGGATGGCGGTGGGGGGGTGGCAAGGTGGTGGTGCTGATATAGTTATACATATACTTATAGTACTTGAAAAACTAGTTTTGAAAAGATGTATAACAGTATAATAGTATAAGAATTACATTTCAAATGAAACTATAGGAAATTACTCAAATTAGTAAATTTATAACATAGCAAAATTTGAAATACTAAATCTAAATACAAAGATATCTTGAATGCTAATTGCTAAATAAAATTTGACAAATGAAATTGTTAAATTGGAGATTTCTATTATATTGAAAATATGAATATCTGATGTCATATGAGATATCACAAAGTCTATAAAGATGATTACATGATTCATCATTACAATGAGTAGAAAATTCCAAATGGAAAATAGTAAAACAGTAAACTAAATAGTAAATACAGATACTAATAGCAAAATGTCAAAACTCAAAATGTAGTAAATACAGGAAACTCCTGGGCGTCTCCCAAAGAGACTTGGAGACTCAGAGACTTCTCCCAAGGAGACTTGGAGACATCTATAGGAAACTCCTGGGCATCTCCCAGTCTCCCAAGAAACGCTTGGGCGTCTCCCAAGGAGACTTGGAGACTTGGAGATGTCTCCCAAGGAAACTTGGAGACGTCTCCACATCTCCAAGTTTCCTTGGGAGAAGTGGAGACGTTTCCCCGTCTCTAGTGGAGCACCAGTGGCGGTGGCAGGACGGTGGGAAACGCCAAGTACCCGTTTCCCCGTCCCCGAAACGTCCCCATTTTTGAAACGTGGCCAGATAGGGGGGAACGCGTTTCTGTGGAACACTATTTTATTACCTTGAGTTTCAAAAGAAAAAATGTGTGTAACACATCAAGAAATATCACAATTTGCGCACACCCATGAATCATGTCATTCAATTCCTCCATCACTATGTGGTACCATGTGACTTATTCACTTCCACGTTGCAAAAGGATGCAAAATAACTCTAATTTCCAAGTGAAAATGTCAACATAAGACTCCTTGCATTTGACTCACTTAATGCACCAAAGATATCAAGTTTCCACAATCCATAGCAATTATTTACATCAGTTTTCTGGATTTGATTGCGTAATTTTTTTTTGCATCACTTAATGCAGCCTAAACTATTTCTTTTGCATTTAAGTAGTCATTTATTTGTCTTTGTTCCATGTTTCTAGGCACCCACACAAACATTTGATGAGTGTGTATCCACTCCAAGTGCATCCCCGATCATTTCAAGAATATGCAACCATATTTTTAGTAAACCTTCTGCAACATTAGCCTGATAAAAGTTTTGTGTTTTCAATATCATGCAACTATTTAAACAACCTGGCAAGATTAAACAGTGCAGTGACTTTATCTCATGGGAACTCAAGTGAAACATCACCTCCTTTTGCAAGTTTATATTCAGCTGTACCCATCAAAGAAGCATTTTGCACTAGTTTAGTATGACTGTAAGTTTCAAGAATGCATACCACATCTCTTGGATGTTTGACAATATTTTCCTCATCATTATGAGAAATAATCTTAGTTTGGAACATGTTATCTTCAGTTGCAAACATTGCATCATTGTTTTGAATCATATATGTATAAGACAAGTGTGATCAACAATATGAAGCTTACCATTTTTATCATCATGAATATCAACATTCTCTACCTTTTCTATCTAAGCAAGACTACTTGGCTTCAAGCTCTAACCTGTCACTATACTTTGTTCCTGCACAATATATATATATATACCCATTTTGTTCTTTAAATGAAAAATTTCATTTCATTTTCACATACAAGCCATAGCTCCCACTTATTATTTCTCCATATAGACTTTCATTTACCCATTCATTTTCCTCTATGTCATGCCTGCTTCTACTGTCAATGATCATTGCCCAATTTTCACCAATCTTTTAAAATAAGAAAACTCTCCCAATGCCATGTGACCCAACTTAAGATGAACTTTACACATCACCCACAAATTAATCTTTGTAGAACTTATACATAGACTTAAAATGGTATTTGAAACTTATCAAACCATTATGGCTGCCATTTATCATCCCTTATAAAATGTGATCCATGATTACAACATTAGTAGTTGTGTATCCTTTTCCAACACTACAACACTTGCAACTTCATAGCTTTGTAAAGCATGTTGGGTCTCCATGTGGGCCCAGCTAAAATCTTTTATTTTGAAACAAGTTTCATCCTCAATTGACCTGAGCTTGCCCCTGTATGCATATGGAGTAACAAATTGGAATGGGTAGTCATCAGAATCCATTTTTTGGCATTTTGCATAGTAGTCAAACTAGGTCAAGTAGCCTCTAGAATCGCCCAGAAAAACTAGTCAAACAACCTCCTGAAGTCATGAAAATGCATAGGCGTGTAGAAATTTGAACCAAAGATTCATTGCAACAAATGGCCTGGAAAAACAGATCTCGAGGTGCAAGATATTCAATGACAAAGTGGCTCACTCAAACTTTTTTGCAACTGCACCTGTCAAAAACCAATTAGGGCTCACCAAGTCACCATCTCGAAAAAATATCAAATCATCTCCTAGGAGATTTCTATTGGAAACATTAAATCATTTAGGTCCATTGAGTATGTGTGAAAGAGAGATTTCCTTCAATCCACATTCTTCACAAGATATTAAGGTCAAATTTGACCTCCTTGAAACATTCAAAAATGCAGATGTAAAAACAAAACAAACTGCATTTGCTTTTGACCTAATAAAAATATCAAACTTTATCTGGAGGCTCTAAAACCGGACCAAGAAGCATATGGACGTGAGGGGAATGCATAGCACCAATCCATTTTTCATGACGATCATCTAGCTATGAAATATCAGTCTGAATAGGAGGCTATTTCGCAGGCCTGCGAATTTGCAAATAGCAAAACATTCCTAGAACCCTCTAATTTTGCTTTTCAAAACCTTGTCAAAACTCATCACGGGAAGCTGAAATTAGACATACATGTTCACATATGTCAAATTAATACACTTACCAACGGATTTGGCATGTAAGTAAATGGGCTCCAAATTATGACACTGCAAAGTAGGTCACTGGGGTAGATTTTTCAGGTGCATTTTTTAGTATGCAAAGCAAAAAATTTATCATGGGCACTTAAAATTTTGTAAAATTTTACAGTCCCAACAAGGCTAATTAACTGTATTGTAATTATGGAATATGTAATTATAAGAAAAGAAAATAAGTTTAGGTAGATTTTTAAGTAAAAATTGATTTATTCTTTTTATTAGTATTTTCTATTAGATGGTGTATTATTGTATTTATTTAATTTATCTTTTAATAAAATATTTATTTATTTTACAACTTTTAAACTCAACAATAAACAAGGAAGAAGGAGTAGACACTGAAAATGTTTCTAGCTTGCAAGTAACATTTTCTCACTAATTATTGTGATGGCTCCTAGTGCAAGTCCAAGTAGGTTGTATCGTCCTCAGACAAAACAGGTACACTGGGTTGATGATGTCGATTCTTAATGGCCCCCTTTGCCACCTTTCAATCCCAACCAACTTGTGTGTCAATGTCATGGTATTCTAAAGACTCAAGGCCCTCCTCCTCACTATCCCCAAAACACCTCTCAAAACTCATCTCGTAACCCTAATATGCTTCCTCATTAGTCTTAAGCTTATCGGCAGCCTCCCCATCATTCTAGGGTTAGTAATCATTCCTCATAACGCCTTGCATCTATTGATTCAAATCATCAGGAATGGTTCAAGGAAAGGGAAAATTTCTCTTGGTGTTCTTGGTTTGATCAATTTGGGGTGTCCTCAAGAGTTGGTGAAACAAGATGGGCCCGCCATTTCCATAAAGAGGTTTCTTCCTCTCAACCAAATATTAAAAATTTGGATACCAACAAGAACCCATAGGATTATCTTCCCTCTCAAACTTATTTTGAAGTGGAAAAGTCAAGCATAAATGGAAATGCACTTGCAGCTAACCCCTCCACAAGCCATGATCTTCATTGGAAACCAATTTCGTCAATATCCCTCAATGTGGATACCTAGATCTCGAAATTTAAGTAGAATGGATTGTTTGTTCAGATTTGGGGAGAGGAAAAGCCACTTTCAGATGTTATTCATGCCTAGTTAAAATAAAATTGGTATGAATTCTTTGATCTAACGGTTGTTTTGACTTCTTCCTTCTTTATTTTCTTTAAAAATCCTACTATTAAGAATAGGGTCTTTAGGAGAGGTCCCTTCTAGTTCGGTAAAAAATTTCTGGAAGTTTTTAATTGGCAACCTAACCTATCGATGGATTTCATTTCTTTTCCCTAGCAGCCAATTTGTTTTACACTCCCCCACCTTCCAGTGGAGTACATGGAATCTTACTCTGTTAAGAAAATAGTTTCACATTTTGGGGATTTCTTGAAAAATGAATTTGAGTTGGTTAATGGTTCACCCACTCTTAGGGTTTGGGCACTAATTATCAATATGAACAAGGTCCCTCATTCTTTGAAGATCCTCACTAGTAAGGGTGAATGGCATCAAAACTTGGTTTTGGACATGATCTCTTGGAAAGAGGCTAAGATTTTGATTGATTTTGAGCTATTTTCTTGGGCAGAACCTCTTGAATTCTCTTTCTCAAACTATGTTGGTGCTATTTTCCCTCCTTGACAACCTAGCACCTCGCTTACACCTCAATTTATCCCTACCCCTCAAGAACCTTCATTAAGCATCCTGTCTATTTTGAATCCATTACCTGGTCTAAAGTGAATGTTTTGAAGGGTCTTTCTCACTTTGAAGATTTGTTAAAGGGGTTGTTAATAAAGGAAAATATCATGGATATTGTAAACAAGGTCTTCACTAAGGTGGGTGAATATTTCATTGATGAAACAACGGATGAAGTTCTTGCAGAATTTGATTCAAAAAATTAAATCCCCTATTTCCCAGTTTCAAAATCTAATGCAAGGGATTTCATTTCTCCTATTAAGTTGACTCCTCTGGCTGGGGATGTCAATGAGACTTCCCCCATCGGCCAAACCTCCATTTCTCCCACACCAATATCTCAAACGGACACTAAAACTCTGGTCTCCCCCAAGAACAAAAGGAGTAGAAAGCCTAATAGTGAGAAAACAAAAAATGAGGTGGCTATGGGTATACAAACAACACTAGAAAATAATTTAAGATTTGCTACAAAAAAATTTAAAGTCCTAGAAAATTCTTGTCATATTTCCCAATCGAGATAGCCCTATTCTGCTGGGGAGAACAAGATCTCTGAATTAAATATTAAAACAAGAGGAGACGGTTTCTCTCCTCAAGAAAAATGATGATCTTATCCTAGAATGTTAGGGGCTTAAATTTCCCTAACAAACGACACTTTATAAAGTGTCAAATTTTAAGCACCAATTTAGATATTGTTCTTCTCCAAGAAATGAAACTTTTGGCCCAGTTTGCTTCTAATTTCTTTGCTACTTGGTATAATTGGGATTTCATTTTCTCTCCTACCCAATGTTCTTCGAGAGGCCTTGCAATTCTTTGGAATAATTTTTATATTAAATTAAAATATTTAACTATCATGGACAATTGGATTCAAGCCTTTGTAAATTGTTTGAAAACAAATAATGAATTTTTCATCTTCAACATATATAGTCCTTGTACAACCTTTGCTAAAAAACAATTATGGGATTACCTCTCTTTAGTATCAGCTTCTCTAAAAATGACATGAAGATATTGTTTGGTGATTTTAATGCAATTTGATGCTCCTCTGAGAAAATGGGAGGTATCATCCCTCCATCCAAGGTCATGGAGGACTTTAATCATTTTATTATTAATAATGGCATCCACGATTGTACACCAAAGAATGGAAACTTCACATGGACTAATAAGCATAGAGGCTTTTCTCAAATTGCTAAGCCGTTGGATCAATTTCTCCTATCAAAAAATTAGTTTAATTCCCCTTGGAAATTTTCTTCCTCAATTTTGACTCTTCCTGGATCTAACCACTTCCCAATCTCCTTGTCAATTTTTTATGATAAGCCGATTAAGAAGGGTCACTTCAAATTCAAATCTATGCAGTTCAAAGATCCAAACTTTATCCCTCTCCTTAAAAGGTGGTGGTCTAAATGTCCCTTTGTTGTTGGTACCCGTATCTTCCAACTTTGTAAAAAGTTGAATTTTATCAAAGTTAAAATAAAGGATTGGAATACATGTTTCAAGAATATTTTTAAAGAAAAATTCAGAGTGGAGCTTGAATTGTCTAATATGTATGATTTAGTGGTAAAAAATGGAATGGATTCATCTCTTTATGATAAGGAAAAATCCCTTAAGGTAGAGTTAGATGAACTTTTGGAAAGGGAAGAATGTTATTAGAGAAATAAATCTAGGGACATCTGGTTAAAAGAAGGTGATAAAAACACCAAATTTTTCCATGCTTCCATGAAAATGAGAAGACAAGCAAACATGATTGAATCTATTATCTCCTCTTCTGGAAGAACATTAATTTTAGAAGATGATATTGAAGTTGAGGTAGTTTCCTTTTTTAAAGACCTGCTAGCTCCTAGAAAAACTAATAGATATTTGGAAAACAATGTTATTTTAAATAACATCCCCACTCCTGTTGAGAAGGAACATAATAAAATGTTAATGGTTGAATTCACCATGGATGAAGTTAAAAATGTGATATTTTCCATGGCTGCTGGAAAAAGGCTCCTGGTCCAAATGGTCCAAATGGCTTCACAACACTGTTCTTTAAAAAATGTTGAGATTTTGTTGGAAAAGACATCTATCTTGCGTTGGAATAATCAAGAAGGAATAGAAAAATACTAAAAGAGTTTAATGCAACTATGATTGCTCTCTTCCCCAAAAATTCAGATCCCGTGTCCTTCAAATATTTTAGGCCTATTGCCTTGTGTATTATAGTATACAAAATTTTCACCAAAGCAATAGCCCTCAAACTTGTGAAAATTCTCCCCTTCATCATCTCTGTTGAACAAGGGGGTTTTGTACTAGGAAAAGACACCCCTCAAGGGGCTATATTAGCCCATGAAGTTCTACATTCAGTAATGAAGGACAAGTCCCCTACGGTGGGAAACTGGATATGGAAAAAGCTTATGATAAAGTTGAATGGGACTTCCTATTAGCAGTACTTAAAAATTTTGGTTTTGCTAATAGTTGGTGTAAATGGGTATCATCATGTATTGCTAGAGAAAAATTTTCTATTTTGGTAAATGGTTCTCTGGTTGGAAAATTTGCTTCTACGAGGGGTGTAACACAAGGTGACCCCCTCTCTCCATCATTTTTCATTCTAATGGTCGAAGGTTTAAGTAGATCTATCATTGCTTCAAGGAACAACTGGGCGTGGAAAGGCATTTTTGTTAGACATTTTCCTACCTTGATATCCCACTCCCTCTTTGTGATAATACCCTCCTTAATTATCAGGCCTCCATGGAGGAAGCAAGTGAAATCAAATCACTCCTTACTGACTACGTATTGGCCTTAGGTCAATCTTTTAATGTAGAGAAATTCAAGATATTCTTCATAAATGTGACCCCCCTAGTTAAGACTCAACTCCTAAAATTTTGAGGTTTCCAATGTGGAACCCTACCCTACAAATATTTAGGGATTACTTTCTTCTCGAGAAAAGAGAAGCATGTTTTTTGGGATAATTTAATCTCTTCCACTTCCAATCGAATCCTTCTCTAGAAGTCCAAATGACTATCTTTTATAGGAAAATTGGTACTTCTAAAGGTAGTTCTTCATTCTTTACCTATTTATCTAATGTCGGTTTTGAAAATTCCATATGACAAAGGGCTTTCTCTAAAAAAAATTTCAGAAAATTCCTATGGGTAGAAAATTTTACACAAAAAGAAGCTTCCATTAGTTGCATGGGAAAAATGTCTATAAGTCGAAAGCTTCAGGTGGTGCGAGTCTGAGAGACCTTTTCCTACAAAATAAAGATCTTGGCGCCAAATTAGTTTGGCAATTGTACTCCAATCCAGATAAGAAATGGTGCCAAATCATGCATCATAAATATTTGGACTCCCTGGACAAAGAAAGGATTTTTACACAAAGAAACCTCTTGCTAGTTCTAAAATCTAGAATTTTATAGTTGCTTGCAAATCTGTCATTCTTCCTCACCTTTCCTAGCCAGTTAACAATGGTGAGAAAGCCTTATTTTGGGATGATGCATGTAATGGTCATCAACCCCTCAAACTTCTAGGTGATTGGTCTCAATTATAGTTTGCACAAAAAATCCTCTGGGGGGATAAGGTAAAAGATTGTTGTGTTCTTGATTAGAAGGATCCTTTACACATAATCAAATGGAAGGACTTTATTTTTCTCCTAGTTCCATCTCATATGAAGGACTCCCTTAAGTCTGAACATCAGAAAAGGCAAATTGTTTTCTTAGAGAAACTTGATGAAATTATTTGGACAAGATCCAAATTTGGAAATTACACTATCAAAGAAGGTTACAATTCTTTGGTGATGGATTAAGCCCCCTCTTCTTGTCCTTCTAATCTTTGTTGGGGTCCCAATGTCCTCTTGAAGGCAAGATCTTTTAGATGGTTGGCCATTAAAGATAGAATTATTTCTGGCTTAAGGCTTGACAGATTGGGAATTGTGCCTCTTTTCACTTGTGTAATATGTGATCATGCCTTAGAATCTACATATCACCTTCTCATCAGTTACCCCTTTGCATATGAATGTTGGACTTGGCTAATGAGAAGATTGGGTTGGAAAACTCCCCTACAAAACCTTATCCTCTAGCATTTCCAGAGTTGGCCAAGGTTGCATTCAAATTCTAAATTTTCTTGTCTTTGGGAAATCTCTCCGTCAATTCTAATATGGAACATTTGGCTTGAGAGAAATAGGTGAATCTTCAAAAAAGAACAATTGTATGTGGGACAAATCATTCAAAAATTGAAATCTCCATTTCGGAAACAACAATGTCAAGTTTGTATAAAACTGTAATCTCCAATAATGGTTTTTCTTCTTGGGATTCTTTCATTCTAAATAATTGGTATTTTCTCAGAATTCCCAACACGGGTTCCATCTCCTCCAAGAATCGTACTATGAACAGAGCAACCATTAAGTGGATGCCCCCTTCCAAGGATTATATTAAACTCAATTTTGGTAGGGCTTCTAGAGGTAACCCTAGAAAATCTGGGGCTACTTCAGTTCTCAGGTATTGTTAAGGTAATTTTGTTGGAGCAGTCTGTTCCAGTCTACCAAAAGGTACCAATAACATTGTGGAATTTAATGCTTTAAAAATTGGGCTTGAGCTAGCAATAGAACTTTCTATCCCCCAAATCCAGATCGAAGGGGATTCCATGGTGGTGGTGTCTGCAATTTTAAATGGTCATTCAAATTCTTGGAAATTGAACTATCTTGCATCCTACATTCATCCTGAATAATTTCTCCTCATATCAAGTAATGCATTGTTACAGGGAGGCCAATTGCCATGCAGACCGATTAGCAAATAAAGCAATTGATGAAAATTTACATTTAAAAATTCTCTCGAGGTTGGATTATTTGAATTTGTTGAGCTTCTAATGTTAATTTCATCTCAATAATGGTCTCTTGTAGAGTGTACATTTTACAAGTCTTGTACATTTTCCTTGGTTCATTCAGTCTAAGCTTCCTGCTTTGCTTGGTCAGGTATTGACTTTGCTTCATTTTTTGACATATGTGGTTTGGTGAGCTGGAATTTTTTTTGAATTTGCTCGCAACAGCTAGTTGTGGTTTTGAATGTAGCATATGTTGTACACATGTAATTCTTGGGAATGATTTAATTCTTTGTGAGCCCTTTCTCTGTGCTAATTGCTCATGGGGATTCCCTCCCCCTGATCAGTTAGTGGGATGAAGCATTGACGGTGCACATTGAAATTTATCTTCACGGGACATTATTTGGTTTTCAGCTATCTGACAGTTCTCTTTCCCAAGATTTGGTCTTGATGTGGCTAATGGTCCTATTTTTCAGCTCCAATTTTGGGAAACAATTTCTATTTGTTATCTACATACATTTTTCTTTTCAGCAATGCAGCTAAAATGGTAAATACTAGAAAATTCTGATATGGAATTTCTACTAAATTGTCTTATTTAATGCTAAAAACTCTGGTACTTAGTGAAGCATGTGAATGTCAATATTGCATGCTCTAATCCCATGACTTCTGGGAATGCCCTATTGTACTTGGGGTATCACTTCACTTTGGGTTTTTTGCTAGATTAAATTTTGGCATGTAAAACTGATTTGGCGATCTCCATATCTCTGCATTGATTCAAATTGCAATTCATATGGTACCTTATGGTCATCTAATTTTATCTTGGTGAAAAATGGCTTTATTTTTCTCTATTCCCTTATGGAAAAACATTCTTGGCTCTTTAATTTTTTTGTGCACCACCTTTTGGTGCAATGAGCTCACATTGGCATCAATTATCTTGCATCAACCGTATGACTTCAGGCGTCTGAGATCACTATTAATGGGTTACTTCTGGTCTTCATTTCTCCGTAACTTGGTTTGCTTCTTATGGAAGGAATCATGCAAAACTCTTTCAGGGTCCTCATCCCGACAAGATATCAGGAATTAAGGGATTCAAGGCCTTTCTCTTCTGAAAATTGGGTCGGACTTGTATCCTTGAATGTAAACTTGTGGGAGATGCAATTAGAACGATCCTAGGTCATGATTGGCTAGAATTTCTTGTAATTTCACTTCCTCATGAGGTTTCTTCTCGCTTTGTTTCCAATTTGATGGATGTGCTATGGTGCGGTGAAATGGTAAATTTTTTGGCAGGTTCTTACCTCCTCCCACATGTTTGTCTGCTTTCTTCTCTGCATAATGCTTTGTAGGATTATGATACCTTGAATGGTTCTAGCCTTGTGGGTGGTGTCTTATGTTACCAATTTATTCTCTCTGATCGCTCTATTTCTGCTTTTTTGAGTTCAATGGCTCATGGCCTGTTGGACGACTATCCCTATGATTTCATAAGGAATCTTCATGGGCTCAAACCAAGGTTGGCTCATACGATCTCTAATATTATTCTCGATCTTTTTGATGCTATGCAATTCTTGATTTGTCATGCACTTGTGGAGCCTCACTCCACACCATACTTCACTCCTCCTGCTGACCTGGAATCCTCAGTTGAAAGTGGTGTCTACTAGTGCGTTATGGCAACTCCATTCTTGGTTCTTCCTGGTATAATTTCATGGCTTTTTGTCTGCGGCTTCTCCTCCTCTCTTCTTCAGTTTGTCTCCTTCTTCTCAATTGGGAACTCTTTTGGTCTCATTCAGTCTAGATATCTCAAGCATATCAAATGTCTTGTTCTTTTGTCTATACACTGGCGCATGCTATTTCTTGGAATTCAATGTTTTATCAAAAGGTGGTCTTGACTTTTGTAAACCCTATGTTGGTTTGATTAGTCTTTTATTGCTCTATATCTTCTTATCCTGGAGGTTGTTTGCTATATTTTTGTTTGGGCCCTGCTTGTGGCTCACCTCGTTTCTCTCTCCTAGCAGGATTTTGTTCGGCTTCTGCTACTACAATGTAACTCCCAGCTCTGTATTTATCTTCTTTTTTTTCAATAAAAGACTAATTACAATATTAAGATTTCAAAATAGTCATATTTATCAATAAAGTCAAAAGTATAAATATTTAAGGAGGATTTTTGTAATGCCATCAATTTCATAAATTATACCAATCTAAGAAATGAACTAAACCAAACCAAACTCATATTCCCAACATGATTCAAGAAGAAGAAATTAAGACGAATAATGATGAATCAATTGAAGGAGACCCCTCAATTTATCTAAAGGTAGAGACCCCCAATCCAATCATTATCCTTCTTAGAAGCTCATTTGGTCAAAGAGTCGTCCACCTTATTCCATTCCCTAGGAATATGGATAGAAGATATGAAGTCATTGAAGATAGGAATAAGACTAAGAATCTCCTCAACTGCTATAGTTGATTTCCATGAAGAAAGTGACTTCCTTTCATGTATCAAAGAAACCAAAATCAATGAATATGTATCATAAATAATTTTCTTCCATATCAATTGACAAGCTTTTACCAATGTCATATAAATAGCTTTGACCTTCATCTGATTATTAGTACGACATGCCACAAAAGAGGTAAAAATTTATTGAATCAAATGATGATTATCCCATATAAAAATGACATATAGTTTGAATTTTAAAATTTTATAAATATAAAATATAAATTTTTAGTGCAATTTATGTTTGTATTTTTTATTTTTTTATTTTTTAAAAAATTACTTCGATATACTTTTTATAAATTTGAGATTAAATTTATATTGCTAAAGAAAATCTTGAAAAATTAAGACAAGAAGCCTCCATGTTAATATCAAAAAATTTAATTTTTCTCCTTTATCTTTTCCCCCTTAGCTAAATTTAATATCTAATGCATAAAAATTTTGATTAAAAAAATGAATAAAATTTTAAGTCAAGTTTACTAGCAATATAACAATTTTGATGATCCTCGACTTCAAGTCTTAACTTTTTATCATAAACAAAAATAAACTATACCCTTCAGAGATTATCGTCTTCCCTAGTGCACAATTTATTTTTTCATTTTAAAATATATAACACACTTCTTTGGATTTTCAATCAACCTTATATTTGATTATGATGATATATTCATGAATCAGAAAGAAAATAGATGGGGGAATAATCACTATTATCTTTCGATCACTCAATAATGTCCTAGGAACCCAAATTGGATTGACTATCAACCTCAAAGGTGAGTCAATTCTCAACAAGGAAGACCTAGTATGGGGTTCTTTAAGCTTTGAGGGGTTCACCACCAAGAAAAAGCTTGAAAAAGACAACTTAAACATTCAACTCACAAAACCTAGTAATGCAAGCTAAATGATGGATACAAATGATGAAATTAAGAAATAGAAAGTTATGATTATGTACCTAGGAAGTCTAGAAATGTGATGAGAATTCTAAAAAATGCAAAAATCCTGTCAAAAAAAGTCAGGGAGGACTAAGACACCTTTATTGTTGTCTTCGTCCCACTGCTCTTTTTCAGGAGAAATGTGGAATCTTCAGATGTCGGAACAAGATCTAAAAGAATCTCTACAAAATTCCCTTGGGAGGACTAAGACACCCTTGCTGCCAACTTAATCCCATTTTGAATTTTTGAAATCTCCTAATGTGATCCTGAGGCTTAATGTCTTCACTTCCTCATTCTCAAATCTCAGGTCTTGAAACTTCCAAATCTGGTTTGTAGGTGAGTTTCTGTAAAGATGACAAATTTGCAATGCAACTTTTCACTTCAAATGATCTTCAAGTCTTCAACCTAAATCTATAATCACAAACACACAAGAGATGAAAAACTTGTTGATTGTTAGTAAATGGGGGTTTGCCTTGGTCAAACCCCTTGTTGGTAATTAAACCTTGAAATGAAATGAAATAAAGGAGGGAAATTATGAATGAACAAAATGCTATGTTACAACTCGCCAAACCCTTGTTGTGAAATTTGCAAACTTGTGTGAAGTGGCTAGCTTGAATGTAGATCTTGAATCAAAGGGATGCTTGATAGATATTGACTTGAATTTCTTGATTGAGTCAAAACCCTACATCACAAATGTTAGCTTAAAAACACACATGATGCAAGAAGATCTTTGATATGATGCTTGAATCTTGATGATGGCTCCACCTGCTTGATGAACTGCTCTTGAAAGCTCTTGATCTCATAAAATTTCCTTAGGAATGAATACTTGAATGCTTGTTAGGATAAAATGATTGAAAGAACCTTGTATTTATACTTACCTATGCTTAATGTCTTGAAATTACACCACACCAAGCCAACATATGAATTCATTAATTAAAGGAGGCTAAATCGCACCAAGATTTGAAATTAAATCCCAAAAATAACTTGAGGACTAAGACACCCTAAGTGACATCTTAGTCCCAAGGCTTGAAACTCGAGGCATAGACTCCAAAAAGGGGCCCATTTAAGGTGCATTTGAAATCAAGGTCCCAAGACCTTTGGAGGACAAAGATGCCCTAGGTGGTGTCTTAGTCCCAGTCCAAAAATTGGGGACACACAGCTAGAATCATTAAATTATCATTTATCCTTTGATGTTTGTCTGGATTAGCCATAAAAAGATATAATTTATTAGGCTTGTGGATGCAAAATAGGACCAATTAACATAGAAAAGGATAAATAAAGGAAGGAAGGCTCAAACAAGTGTGAAAATTCAAAGGTATGCATTTTCCTATGCTACATTTAGCCCCCACTTTAGTGAGAGGATGAACTTGCTTCAAACTCAGACTAAAGTAGCCAACCACACAATCAAGAGGGGTTCAAATGTATGAATGCTAGTAAGATAGGATGACAATAACCAAGAGGGTGGCCAAGCCCCCAAGATCAAGATCCTATGGTAAACCAACATAAGCACAAAGGAACATGCTTGCGGATGATATATGAAGCCATAACCAGATCACAAACATACACCTTCAAAGATAGAAAAAGGAAAGAAGGAAAAAAAATACAACATATCAAGCTTCAACTAGTCATCCAACGTGTTGTGGACCGGGTCTAGGTTGTTTGTCTAAAAGAGGTTACAAGTGGAACTCATTGTCCACTATGCAAACAAAATGCATGCTCACAAGGGCTAGTGAAGTTAGTTGTTCACTAGGTGAGCCCTAAGAGGTCCATATCAAAGTCATACCCCCATGACTATGATAAGGAAAAAAAGAAAATGCACACTCACAAGGGCTAGTGAAGCTAGTTGTTCACTAGGTGAGCCCCAAGGAACCATATCAAAGCCATACCTCCATGAGTTTAATAAGGTGGTACAAAAAAATGCATTCGCACAAGGGCTAGTGAAGCTAGTTGTTCACTAGGTGAGCCCCAACGAACCATATCAAAGCCATACCTCCATGACTTTAATAAGGTACAAAAATGCAACACAACAGGAAAGAGGGATGTCCAAAGGAGTTTTTCTTAGTTCACATGAGGTCTTAATCTAAGGGGACATTGTTCCTAATTTCTCCAAGAGAAGACCAATCAAAGGATAAAACATTCACAACTTAGGGAATGTAGTGTGTCACATCACCACTAAGAGGAATTAATATGCTAAGATAGATCAAGCTCTTAAAGGACATTACTCCCAATGTCACCACAAACAAAAAAAAATCACATGTAGTAAGAAAACCACATCAAGGAACATGGAAAAATTCGAAAATAATGCCAATGTATGCCCCCACTTTAAGGGAATTGCTAAACACCATGCTGTGAGAAATTACTTAAAAGTAGCCAAAACATGAAAAAGGAAAAGAGGGTTGCCCCCCACAAACACATAAGATATCTATGGATTCAGGGTCAATATCTGTCTTTGTTGCAATGATATTAGAGAGCTCAGAACTTTCATCATTCCCCAAATACACATAGAACTAGAAGAATGACACAAAGAGAGTGAAAACATTAATTCACTTACCTAGGACACACATTTCTCAATGATAAATTTTAAGTTATGAAATTAATGAATGTTGAGTTTTCCACTTCGTAAATTGAAATTAATTAGGCTTGGATTTGAATTAAAGGGGCCAATTAAGGAAAATTAACCTCAATTAATTAATAAAGCCCTATATTAGTGTGAAAGTGTAAAAGTACACCTTGCAACACCATAAATAAGGCACAATTATGTCCATTTTAATTAATAGTGCCCTAAAATTAATGTGAATATGTAAAATACATATTACAACACTAAATTAAGGCATAATTAAGATAATTTTGTTTAATATTAATTCTCAAATTAAGTGTGAAAAAGGGATACTTTTTCCTACACTACACATATAAACACTCGCCATTAGGAATATATAGAGTACCAACATCTATAAACCATCTCCCAAAATTGTAGAGTCTGAATCCAAACACCAAAGGAATGTGGACAATATTACACATACCCATTTACATTGTATAAAGCCAAAAACTATATGTCAAACTTCTGTTACTTGTAACTTTCAACAGGTGTTACTAAAACCAATGACCCTTTGGCCCCTTTTGCTTTTGTTCATGATGGTACTAAAACCAATGACCCTCAATCCCTTTCTTACCAGAATTTCCTTGAGGGTTCTACTATGCCTTCTTGTCTTAACCCCCAACCTTCACTTGGTTGTCCTATGCCGGGTTATGCTTCGTCGTCTTGTCTTAATCCCCAGCCTTCGCCTGGTTGCCCTACCCCGGGTTTGGTCTCTAGGTTTAAAGGTGCCTCGATTACAAAATTGGTTCATACTCTGGGAGTTCTTTGGAAATTCATTCTGAAAATCCTATGGCTAGTAAGGAGTCGGTCCCTAGTGCCCCTGCGTTTGGAAGATTTGTGAATGCCCCTAAAAGACCCCCTAATCAGGATGAAATTAATTCTGCCCCGAATAACTTTAGGTTTGATGACATAATGAGTATGGCAGAAAATAGTGTTGATGACCTTTTCACTGTTCTTAAGTGGGCCCATAAGGAATTCTGTGATTTGAATGGCCGTAATATAGATCTCCGCAACAGAGTCATGGAGTTGGAGCAGAAGGTGAACAGTAGTCGTAAGGAGAATGATGGACAGAACACCCCCTTAATGGAGAAAAGATAACAGTTGCAGGAGGAAAGATTGTCTAGGCTGGAGAGTAACATGTCCAAGATTGGCCAAAATATCAAGGTCACTGTGGAGCATAATCACAAAATTTCCAGGCATAATACCATTATCATTAATGCTATGGTGGAAAAGCTGGAAAAAAATCAAAAGGGCTCGTTGTTCATGGACTTGGATGCGGACAGAGGTTGTAGCAGAGATTTTGGTGAAGGGATTTTGACTCACACCCGGGCTAACACGAAGGGGAAGGTCCCTGCTTCTTCACAGATGGTTCAAATCCTCAAGCAGGGAATACAGGAAATGAGTGAAGTTGAGAAGGAAGCCGAGGAGTTTTTGAACTTCATGGAGTAGTGTTGTTGTTGTTTTCTGTGGCTTTTTGGTGGTCCTTTTTTTGGACCCTATTGTCTCTCTGTTGTTGTCTTTTATTTTTGGGATAGCTGTCTGTTCTCTTGGACTTTTTTTTCTCTATCTTTGTATGTTTAAACTTTGTGGTTTCAGGTCCCTGTAAAACCTGTTTTTTCCTTGTCAAAAACTTTCAACAGGTGTTCATCCAAAATCATTGAAAAATTGATCATAGATGCATATAATAGCTAGGAATAACATACTATAACCCCATAAGCTGGTCTTATTACACGAGCAATTTCAAACCAAATTACCGGATTAAGCTGCATATACTCTATTCACTGGATTAGACAAAACTGTCAACAAAAAATGTTGACATCAATGGCAACACATCAAAGGGTTTATTCTTCATTCTTTTGAAATCTCCCCTTTTTTCATTGATGGAAATATGTGCCAAAAATGAATCTCCAAAATTCAAAAACATACATCATCAAGAACTTTGAGCATCATCTCCCCCTTTAACTGATTTCACAAATCATCTTCAAACTTCTCCTAAGAGAATCCCTTATCATTTAAATTTTTCATCACCAAAACTTCTATCCAATTCTTCTCAATTCTCCCCCTTTGAGATCAAGGATAAAGGGTGTTCCGGTAACAAACGTGTAAGCTCTAAAATTTGATGTATATGGACAGAAAAACAATTGAAATTTATTGACTCCCCCTTAGGGAGGTATCCCAAAAATTTTGGATCTGAACATATGTACAAAGAGAAACTAAAGGAAACTAAAAAAAATGAAAGAATATATAAGAAAAGTGTTCATCTAGAGGAAGCTTCTAATTCATCAAGAATTTCTTGCTAGGAATATTTTCCTTCATTCCAGATCCTTTTGGCAACACCAAGTGATTTGTACATTGATTTCAACTCAACTAAGCTCTCCTCTCCCTCTTCTAGAGTACTTGGATTAGGATTTATCTTTTCAAGCATTTCTACACTAGCAAGGGCACTGGATACCAGTATATTATTAGTCTTCACCAAGTCCCCAAGTTGTCCAAATCTCATTATTATGTCTTCTTTCTACCTTTGAAGAGCAGAAAACTTGTTTTTCATATCATCTGCTCTATTTGCTATCCCAATCTCAGTAGTTCCACCTATAGTAGTTGATGCTCTCATGTATATATATGCTCTCGAGGTTGAGGCAATGGGGGAGGTTCTCATCTCCTCTAGTTGCTATCCCAATCTCAATAGTGCCACCTATAGCAGTCGATGTCCTCACACTAGCAGTAGTAGCAATAGTGGTAGGAGTTAGTCTTAGCATTGCACCTCCCTCAGATCCACACTAGCAAGCTAGGGACCTAGGTATTAGAGTGATTCATGGTATTTCCTTTGAGTATTTTAGCTTTGTTTCATGCATATATGTGCTCATGTTTTGATTTATCATCAGTTATTGATAGTGTCTACTACTTTAGGGTTGTAGTGGACACACCAAAGTGGATAACAAGAATTGAGCAATGCATCTCCGAGGTAGCCCCATTTGTTCCATTTTAGGGGAGCATCCTTGACACCTACAATCCAGCATCAGCAGGGTGGCATTCCTACTTTTTCGATCTTGTAGTGCATCTATAGTATGCTTATGAGGAGGCACAAGTCGAGGTCATGTAGAGGACCATGAATGTCACCACTATGATCGAGCAACGAGATCAGCAAGTGACAGAGATCCATACTACCCTCACTGAGAGAGACCAAGCCAAGATGTGAATAGAGAGTGTTGAGAGGGCACATTGCACTCTGCAGAGCTAACTTGATGACCTTGGTGGGCAGGCGGCAGCTATGAGGCCATCTACAAATCTCAAAATGCAACAACTTTAGGAGTTGTGACAGTCCTTAGAGTAGGAGGGACGAGTACAGATGGAGGCTATAAAGCTACAAGGAGAGATTTATGGACTACAGGCGAGCCTATCAGTCTCATGGTCACACGGATCATCCTTTGTCCCACTTTTTCAACCTATACCCCAATCACCACCAGGACCAAAGGGATCAAAGAGCCATGCGCCTAGGGGCTAGAGGCCCATTTTGTACATGTGTCATTTTTGTATACCAATGATATTATATTGTACAAAATTATTTTGATGTATAAACATTATATAGATATACAATCCCAACACTTTTTATATAGCGGTGTAATACTTGTACATGTTACACATTTTGATATATATAAAAACATGAGATATTGGTTTTGATATTATGGTGTTCATTTTATGTGTATGCTTTTACTTTCATGTATGATTATGTGATGGATGTTATATTTATGGATGTATGTTTAGATTATACGCTATCATGATCTAATAAACACACATGGATGTATGCTAATTAAATATAATGATGATCTAACTGCCTGACTAAAAGATTTAATCAAATGCAATACACAAAAACATAGCATACTAAAACAAATGCATGGATAATTCCTAATTAAAGAAATTAACTACATGTACATGTTTATATCATAACACAAAATGTGAAAATAATTTCTTGATTACGGAATTTCATTGCACAAGTTGTGATCCATGGATGAGCGTTACACACATGCCACATAGACACTATGCATAGTATCAACAAAGATGCATTGCATTCGCAGGCTCTTTCAGAGGATTTCCATCCATAGATGCCAATCCACAAGCACCAGAAGTATACATGGAGATGATGATGTAAGGGCCTAACCAATTAGGGAAAAACTTTCCCTTTTGATCAAGTAGTGCATTTACATTTTGTTTTAATTCTCATAGAGAACTAGTTCACCTACCTTGAACGTCTTAGAAAAAACACCTTGATTATAATGTTTAGAAAGTGATCATTATTAAGCTTAAAGGTGGTCGAAGGCTTGCAATTGACACTAATCAAGCAACTCAAGCTAATGAAAATGATTAGCATGGTAACCATCATTTTCAATTAACCCTTTAAGGGACACTTGCAAGGAAAGAATTTCCAACTCTAAAGGCATGATAGCCTTGGTGCCATACATGAGGTTATATGATGTTATGCCAGTCACTATATGAACACTTGTGTGATAGGCCTACAAGATGTATGTTACTTAAGTATGCAAGTCTATACCATGTTTGTTTACTATTTTCTAGAGAATGAGCTCAAGAGTTTTATTAGATTCTTTAGCTTGGCCATTAGACTAAGGATAGTATGGTGTGGAAAATTGGTGTTGAATGTGAAACTTCTCCAAGAATTTCTTCACCTCTTTGTTCTCAAATGGATTTCCATTGTTAGAAATGAGGGTAGAAGGAAACCTGAAGTGAGAAATGATATTTTTTAGAAGAAAGCTACAAATTGTCTTAGCATTCATGGATCAAAGTGGAACAACTTTGACCCATTTCATAAAGTAACCTATAGCAGTAATGATGAATGTGTCCTTCAGAAGAAGGAGGTGATATTTTTTCAATAATATCTAACCCACATTTTGTGAATGGCTAAGGAGAGGTTTGATTTTGAAGCTCTTGAGTAGGAGCACAAATGAGATTACTTATATGATGTTGACATTGCAAACACTTCTTAACAAAGGAAAAGCAGTCTTTCTAACATTTTTTTCTAAAAGTATCTCATGCGATTAGTTTATGTACCAGGGATTTACCACCAAAATTTCCACCCCTACAGCCCAAATGGGCATCGTGAAGGGTGAGGCGTATTTCCTCTTTAGTGAGAGATCAAAGAAGAATACCATTATAAGAATTTTTATTTAAAGAACATCTAACAATATAATGTATCATACTAAAAAAAATTGTATCTAAGTGTGAGCATTCTTCATCAAATCACCAGGAAAATTCCCAACCTTCAAATAATTATAGATATTAGAATACCATTCCTCCACTTGTGCACGTGAGCACACACCATGGCATCGGATTCAATTTGGTCTAAGAAACCAGGAGAGTGAATAATGTAAACCAAAAAGTGGTATTCTTCCATTCCTTTATCCAAAGACACAAGGGAGGCAACACTCACCATTACATCTGCGTGTCGATTTTCTCTCCTAGGGACACTATCGATTGTGAAAGAGGAGAAGTGATCAAGAAAGGATAAGGCTAAATCACAATACTGAGATAAATTATTCTTATTGGCTTGATACATTCCCATGGTTTGATTTATAATAAGTTCAGAATTACCATGTATGTGAATATGTTTAATGCTTAACACAATCATGGCACATAAACCGGTGATAATGGCTAGTTGCAAAAGGTCTTCACCCAGGAATAAATCTAGATCAGGAAAGGAGTGAGATGAGGGAGCTACTACCAATTTGTCAACAATAGCTTAACCCTTAATTTGTTTTTGAGAAATGAACTTGATGTTGCATTATGTTTGTATTAGTTGCATTACTTTTAGGGTTCTTTAAACTTGCATTAGTGAACATTTCATTTAGACTTGATTTTAAATATTTGCATCCTTTAAATTCATAGAAAATTTGAAAATTTGTATTAGATCTACATTCATTTTGCATTACATACTTGCATCAAGATTATCATTCAATCATCGAAGTTTAGATTTAGATTCAAATTGCATTCTAAAAATAGTCATTTAGTTCATCATTTGACCCTATTTGAGATTGCATTTAGACACCCTTATTCTATAAAACCTATTACAAAAGCCCTTGTTTGTAATCATAAACAAAAAATGCATAAAATAAACTCTATCTTGGAAAATTCAATTTTAGAAACCTTGAGCAAGGACCCATTCACCCATGGGAAAATGAGTCCCTGTACAAACCTTTTAGACAAGTTATTGGGTGATTTTTAGCCTCTATTTTGCATTTTTTTTGTTTTTTAGATCTAAGAATTGGTTTCCTAAAACATTTTGGTTTTGAATTCAAGTTATTGCTTCTTTAATTAGATCTTGTAGCATTGTAGAAAACATAAATTTATTGTATTTTTCCTTTACTTTTAGCATCATTTCATAGATTAGATAGATTAATTTACATTTTGCAATCATTAGAAAACATAAACAAAAATCAAAAACCTCAAACAAAGCAAACAAAAACTAAATGGTAAACCTTGGAGAAAGCATACCCTTCAAACCCTTTAGTTGTGATGACTTTGACATGTTAGATGAATCCCTTGAGGACTTCATCTCACCTAGATCATCCACTAAAGCTTTGGTACAAGAGGATGCAAACATAGACAATCATGATAATCATAGTTGCTCTTCTTCCAATACCTCTCCTACTTGTGATGAAGGTATTTTGGTGTTAGAAGACCCAATTATTGAGTGATCAAAACTTTGTTTGTCCCTCTTTCAATGCTACATTTCTCTCAAGAAACACTAACATGGATGGCATAGATGAATATGTTATGTTCACATTAGATCCCCCTCACTAGAAGGTCATATAGGGTAACTTATTTGAGGTTATGACTATACAAATTGGATCTCCTTTAACTAGTGAGCCTCCTAAGTCACCTCCCATCATAGAACCACCTAAAAAGCAACCATTATCCCTAGGAGATATCTTGAAATTTACAATGCAACTTGATAGTAACAATGTTTTGTAGCAACCGAGTTACAATACCATTGCTCACACATATAATACAAGGAACAATAAGCAACCTCAAACCACTCCCACTTCATTACCATTGCCTCAAACTATTTTTCCTGGTGCTCCTCATTTTCCTTTACATGGTGGAAAGGAGTACGATTTTTTTGAACAGCTTAAAAATACTCCCTCTAAGATATCCTTATGGTATGTTATTCAAAGATCACCTACATACAATGGGATGCTCCAAGAAGTTTTGCAGAAAAATAATTATCCAATTCTCTAGAAATTGAATGATGTGGCAACCTCCTTTGATTGTATGGGAGTGAAAATGTCATATATCACATTCTCTCAACATGAGTTACCCTCGCTTGATATACAAAATTAAAATGGGGCCTTAATGATAAGGGTGATCATTCATGAAACAACAATTAGGTGCACCCTCATAGGCAATGGAGCAGGTCTTAATGTTTTTAGCATTGATCTCCTAGATAAAATTGGCATTGACAAGAAGCTTATTCAACTCAATGACGATAATATTCGTGGCTTTGACAATGTTAACGGGAAACTGTTAGGAATGACCACATTACCCTTGAGGTCGGACCTGTAGTCTTGCCTACCCCTATCCATATCATGCCAAGACCTCTTTCATACAACCTTATCCTAGGGAGACCATGGATTAATGCTATGAAATGAGTCTCATCTACTCTTCACCATGAGATGAATTTTGAATACACTGACAAGATATACATGGTTGAAACAAATGAATGAAGAGCTATAAATCATAAGATCAACATGATCTTAACACTTCCAACTCCCCTAATACTTTTATTCCAACTTCTAAAGTAGAACTTATACAAGTTGATGTTAATCCTAGTTGTCTTTCACCTACAACAAAACCAGGGAAAAATTTAGTGGTGAATCTTCACCAATTGGCGAATAATTGAAATCAGGACCTCCAGAAATGGCAAATAGTACAAGCTAAAAAGGATGTTGAATTGCCAGGTTTTTATAAAAAAATAATTTCGTCTCGATTAATTCACCTATGCATTTTTTTTTTTAAATGTGTCATTGGAACTAATTCACCAGTAGTTTATACTATAATTACAAATATTAATTATATTTTCTAGTAATATTATATTACTACCATTAATTTTGGGGCAATATCACCACAATAATAAATTACCATTTAATTTTAGGGATATTTTAGCCTTGAATAAGGATTTTATTTAGTATCATCGAATCATCGATTATATTTTTAATCAGATGACTGCAAGTTGATTCTGTGGCCTAATACACATGTGCCTTTCAAAAGGCTTGTTGAGGCTGAAAATTTGTTTTGGGCCACACAATTAGGCTTAATCGTGTGGCCCAAAACAAATTCCCGGCCTCAGCTAGACTTTTAAAAGGCACGTGCATATTAGGTCACAAAATCAACCTGTAACCATTCAATTAAAAAGCTAATCAATGGTAAAAATTTCAATTTTCATTTAGTCTTAATTTTAAAATGACATTTTAAAAAAATACTTAATCCGTGTGTGCTCCAATGTGTTTTTGATAGTGAATTTATGTTTGGTATTGTGACAAGAGCACGTCAGGGCTACTGTCCCCGGACCCAATGTGGGGGTGTTGCCCCCTCAACCCCCATAAGGGGACTCTGCCCCCTTGACCCCGCCGGTTGTTGTTTCCCCCGGACCCCTACTTCAATATTACAAAAAATAAAAAAAATATGGGGGAACTACGCAGACCAACTATGAAAATTTTTAAAGGAGAGATTCACCATTGTAATTAATCTTTTTAGTGATTATTCGCTAGGATTCGCCACTGTGATTATTATTTTTACCAATTATTCATTTAGATTCGCCAAGATTTTACAAAAAAAATTAATAATGTGCATAGATTCTCAGGAAAATTAATATTTTTTTTCAAATAAAAGGAAAGATTCATTAGGATTTTACATCTTCACTAAGGGGGGGTTTCTTAAAGTTGTCCCTGAACAAAACTCTTTAGTGATGTTTTTGGGTTGTTATATTTTACACCTTGTTTCAAAGAAGAGTCCAAAATCTCACCCTCAAAATCCAAAGAGTCATATACAAACGATCCATCTTCAAACACATGTTTTAGTGATTATTGGGGTTCATTAGATTTTATACCCTCCTTTATGGGAGAGTATAAAATATCACAATCTAAATCAAAATAGCCTTGTGTTTCATTTTCTCAACTTGGTTCTACATCAACAACACCACCTCATGGTGGTGATTGGGGCCCTTCAACTCCCATCCCTCATGAGAGGAAGATGCGTAATTTTAAGAAACTTAAAAAGGATTTGTGTTCTCATGAAGAATCCAATCCTTCTTGGAAGCATAAAACCTCTTCGTCTAAGTTGGAAGCATGTTATGGTCTTGGATACAAACTCCTTTCTAAACATGGATTTAATTAAAAGACAGAGCAAAATGATAGAGAACAAGTGAAATATATACCGCACTTTTCCAAGAAAGATATAGGTTTACCACCTTTATCTCCATCTTCATTTAAGACCTTATCATCTACTGTGTATATGACATCTTGTGATGAGAAAAAAGAAATGTCCCCTACTATTGATCAAGAGACTATCTTGTCGAGGCTTCTCAAATCCCGCTTGATTATTCTTCCTCCAAAAACATGAAAGAAATTTTACAAAAAAAGTTCATTTTTTGCATATCATAGAGTTCATGGTCATTCTAATAATGAATGTAAGGCTTTAAGTGATAAAATTAAACATATTTAATATTGTGGTGCTCTTCCTTGTGTTGATATACCTACTTCCTCTAATTGATATTGATTTAAATCATCCTAATCATGTTGTTCATCACTATGTGGCATTAGTAGCTTTATGTGTCTTTTTCATTTCCATTCATGGTGGTACAATATCAAGTGCAACCATATCTCTCTTGGCAGTAGCATGATAGTTCTTGGTGGTTGTCTTTGTCTCTATGATTGGAAGGCAAGGATAACTAGTTTTTTGAGGTGTACATTATTTTCAAGGATCCTCTCATTCTCTCTTTCTACTTAAAATACCAACATAGAAAGTATGTTGACATTTTAAATGGGGGGCATATTGTCCCACATTCATTGTTTGCATGTTCCCTTCTTAGTGATGATAACATATATCTCCTAGGAAGTGTGACCTTTACATTACCGTTATTTTATTGAAATTGGCATTATTTAATTTTGGCATTAGAATTTTGACATTTCTTGTTTAGCAAATCATATTGATCATTTTTTGTGGTGCCTTATCAAATTTATCAGGATGTTATTACAATGGGAGCCTATAGACCTAGTGTGACTTTCTCATTGTATGGTGAGAGCCTAGATAGAGGCGTGACTTTCTCATTTATCCACTTTTTGGGGGCTCACCTAGTGGATGACAGATATCACCAGCCCTTGTGAGCGTATTTTTCCAAAGGCCACTGAGCATAACACAACTTGCTTGCTTGTAGAGCTATGTGTTAGATGGATGTGGTATAATACAACTTTCTAGTCCATATTTCTTTTCTCTTCACTTTAACTTTAACATTGTATGTTTGTGTATCTTGTCTTGCTACTACATATCATACATCCTATGTGTGTCCCTTTATGCTTATGTTTGTTTGACATGGGATCTTGGATACTAGGGGCTTGGCCACCTCCTTGATCTATGTCATCCTATCCTATCAACATTGGTGCACTTGGACCCCTCTTAAAACATATTTTTCTACTTTAGTGAGAATTTGATGCAAGGTCATCCTCTCACTAAAGTGGGGGCTAAATGTAGTGTAGAAAAATGTATCTCTTTATATTTTCTCACTTGTTTGGGCCCTCCTAGTTAAATTGGACTTAGTAATTCCTTAATTTAGTGTTGTAAAATGTATCTCTTTACATTTTATCACTTATTTGGTCCCCCTCAAATTAAATGAGCTTAATTATGCCTTAATTATCCCTTTTATTCATTTACAAGCCCAATAAATTACATTTTTTAAAGGGGAAACCCGACAATAATTAATGTCAATTCATAACACTTTACATTGAGCAATGTGTGTTCCAAGAATGGGGACTTGGGGCCCATTCGCCCATGGGTGAATGCGTCCTCCCTAAGCCTTTGAACCCATTTTTAAATCATGTTTTGGTGATATTTTTATGATCCTAAATTCAAATTTCAAATGTTAGCTTGTAATGTTTAATTTTTGGGAAATTAAGGATAAATGTTTATAAATACAAGGTTATTTTATCAAATCAACTAGAAGTTTTGAAGATAAATTTCACAAGAGAAAATATTATTTTCAAGAGCATTCAAGAGCATAATTACCAAGGATTTATTGCAGCAATCAAGATATCAAGCATCATGTCAACGCTATGTTCAATCATGCATTTTTTTGAGCTAACATTGTTATGTAGGTTTCAAGATTTAATCCAAGAATTCAAGTCAAAGATTTAAAGTAAGATTCAAGTATCAAGATCCACATCCATTGAAGCCATCTCATACAATATTTTAGATTTCCTAAGGCTCATTCAAGAGTTTGTTGAATTGCAACATTGTATTGTTCATTCTCCATTCCTTCTATACTTTCAATATTTCATTTCAAGGTTTAATTACAAAAATGGGGTTTGACCAAGGCAAACCCTCATTCACCCAAAAACAAACATTTTTCCCTCTCTTTATGTTTTGTAGATTTTCAGGTTCATAGTTTGAAGAAAAGTTGGAGATGTCAAAAGTGTAAAATTGCAAAGTTGTATTTGTTCTCACCTTTGTTGTCATCTCATGGAAACTCAATTCCTGAATTCATTTATGACTGTCTAACTGTGAAACCCAAAGAATCTAGAAGTGTAGACATAGGAGCAAAGGACCCAAAAATTAATTTTGAAAAGGCCTACAAAGACCCATTCGTCCATGGGTGAATGATTCTCAGACAGCCTCCCAAAAAAATGTTTTGGTGATTGGTAAACAGTATTCTCCCCTTCTTAGATCTATAGGAAGTCAGGTGTTTTTGTCATTATTGAGCTTAATATACTAAATCCAAGTGATAGCTTGCATTTTGGATTTGATTTTCTATTTTTTGTTTTTCTCCCCAAAGTGGTGTTTGACCTTGACCCCCATCCTTTAATCATAAGGAAATCTGAAGATTTTCACTTTGGGTTGATTCACCTAAGGTTTGTTAATCAATTCATTGTGGGGATCTCATTTCCTAATCAAAGTAGGAAGATAGGGTTTGTTCTCATCCTTTGGAATTACCTTTCCATTTTAGGAAATCTTGTATTTTTCGTCATTTCAATTATATTTTTTTGAAGGAGAAACCTGACAATAATTAATGCCAAAAATTAATACCTACCTTGAGCAATGTGTGATCCAGGAATAGGGACCTGGGACTCATTCACCCATGGGAAAATGGGTCCTCTCTAGGCCTTTGAAACCAAATTTAAAATATGTTTTTAGTGGTATTTTAATCTCCCTAAATTCAAATTTTAATGTCGCCTTGTATGTTTAATTTTTAGGAAATTAATGATACATTCCTATAAATACAAGGTTATTTCATCAATTCAAATCCTAGAAATTCAAGTGAGCAAAAAGAATAGAAAATATTATGATCAAGAACCTTCAAGGGTAGATTTATCAGTGATTTATTGCAACAATAAAGATCTCAAGCATCATGTCAAAGTCTTTTGCAATCATGCATGTTTTTGGAGCTAACATTGTGATGTAGGTTTTAAAGATCAAGTCTACATTTAAGTCAAGATTCAAGTATCAACATCTGTATCCATTGAATTCATTTCATGCAAGATCAAGATCAAGATTTTATTCCTTCAAAGATCTATTCAAAGGTTTGGTGAGTTGCAACATAGCATTGTTCATTCATCATTCATTTCATGTTTCTTTTTCAATTCAAGGTTTAATTACCAAAACAAGTTTTGACCAATGTAAATCCCCATTTTCCAAAAACAAAAAAATGTTCCCCTCTTGTGTATGTGTAGGTTCATAGGTTGAAGAAAAGTTGAAGATCTCAAAAGAGTAATTTTGTAAAGTTGCATTTGTTGTCACCTTTGTTGTCAAGCCATGTAAACTCAAATCCCAAATTTATTTTTGACTTTCCAATAGTAGAATCTAGGGGAATCGAGAATGTAGACATATGAGTAGAGGACCCATAAAGTGATTTCAAAAACCCCTGCAAGGACCCATTCACCTATAGGTGAATGGGTCCCAAACAACCTTCAGAAACTACATTTTGGTGACAGGTACACATCACTCTATGATTTCTGGATCTACCGGAACTTTGTGGTTTCTGTCTCTAATATGATTTGAATTGATGATTCAAGTTTGAATGGACATGATTGAGTTGATTTACTATTTTTAGTTTTTCTCCCAAAAGTGTTGTTTAGGCTAATACCCCCATCCTCAATCATAAGAAAACTAGTAGATTCCCCCATTGAGTTGACTCACCTAAGGGTTGTAAGTCAATTCTTTGTGGGAATATCTTTTCCTAATGAAAATGGGAAGATAGGTTCATCACCCCCATTTTACCCATTTCAAATAAATGAACCCTATTTTCTATGTTTCAGGTTCATTGTTGAGTAATATTACCAAAATATGAAAGATTTCATTCAACATTCAAATAAGTTTTATAACCATACTTAGGTGGTCGTGAAACTTGTGAAAAAAATTGGTGATTGTAAGTTCTTTGTGGGCAATCCAAGCCTACTTGCATAAAAAGAATCTTAAGAACATAATGTTTATGAAGAATGAAATCAACATAAGCAACATGATGTATTTTTAAAATTTTCATTCACATCTATTATAAGTAAACACTTGACACTCAACTCTTCCTGATAGTTATGATTGTTATTTTTTCTCTTCACATGACTAGTCTTGGAGAATATAAAGGTCTCATAATCTTCTCTAACATGGTTCAATTCTTCTAGATGAAAGTTCAAAATTATGTCCCATTTTTATTAAGAAACTAGCTAATACAAATATAAATTTTTAACTTGGAGCACCTAAAAGTGACATAAGTTTTGAATTATAGAGTGATGAAAATCAATAAAATTTGGAACTCTTGTGTAGTTTATTTTTTATATTTTATTTTTTTTAAAATAGATTGATATAATTTGTTATAAATTTTAGATAATATTTTAATTGTTTTTTTTTTTCAAAATGATGATGGGGTGTGGCAAAAAATATAGTAATTTTTTTCTTTTCTTTTCTCATTTAGTTAACTTGAATATCTAGTGTATAAAGAAAAATGATAATTCTTTATAAGTATTTAAATTTAATAAAAATTTAATTCAATATTACTCAAAATTTCATAGCTTAATGAGACATAACCTTTCTTTAAATACTTATCATCACCCCCATTTATGGGGCAATGAGTGTTGAGGCTAAGACCTTGCGAGATAAAAACAATGTGATGATCACTTGAAGGGTGGATAAAATTAAATTTTTATGAGGCACCAAAGAGAACATGGTACTCTCAAGTGTCGAATGTATTTTTAGAGATCACATAGGGGCGATAATGACAAAAAAAAGAAGATAACCCATTCAACCAAGCATGAACAACGAAGCAGAAATAATTGAAGTAAGATTTGGGCTCGAAGATGGGTGGAAGCTAGGCTATTGAAAAATCAAGATTGAAAGAGACTCACTTCTAATTATCAATATGATTTGAAGTTGTGAATTATTTGTAGTCACATAAAATAAAACTAGCACTTGCACCCCAATGAGGTGCAATGGTTACGCCGATAGGCTGATACAAACCTACTTTCAAATATTCTTGCAAGACGTTCAGCTTTTTCCTTCTCTACATTTTTATGTTCCTCGATCTTTCTACTCTTGTTCACCCATGATAAAAAATTTGATCCACCTTCTGACTTCTACTTAATTCTTTCCTCCCTTAGTCTTCAAAACATTAAAATGTTATTACTAAAATATTATGTTTTTTAAAATACTTGTAACATGCTTCTCAAAACAATAATAATTTGTATTATATCATAAACAAAAGGCAATGTCAATTAAAATGCTTGTAACATGCTTCTCTGAATAATAATAATTTTTATTATATCATAAACAAAAGGCAATGTCAAGCATTACTCCAGAATATTGCTTATTGCATGGAACTCATGAAAACCATTGTTCTAAGGAAGATAAAGTTATATATCATGTATCAAATAATAGCAATGGAGATTCAGAGTATCATGGACTGAATGAAATGGAAAGAAAGTGAAGTAGCAAAGACTACTTTAAAGCAAGATGCAATGGCAAAGAACTATTACTTACTTTCCAATCTTTTCTTCTAGCTTTGTTGTTGACAAGTTATGACCATCTGATTCTCTTCGAATCATTTCTTCATTGTCCCTTTCCTTGTTCTTCTCTTTCTCCTTTGCATTATCACCACTCCTGGTTTTTGTCTGTTTAGATTTTCCTCCATCTTTTCTCTCTTTATCCTTCGCTTTTGATCTCTCCTCCTTTTCTCTTTCTTTATCTTTGTTAGATTCTCTATCTCAATCTCAGTCTCTAGTCCTCTCCTTTACTTTGTCCCTGCCCTTGTCCCTATCTCTATCCCTAGTTCAGTCCCTTTCTCTGTCTTTCTCCCTATCCCTATCCTTATATCTTGATTTATCCTTGTCCTTCTCTCACTCCTCCTTATCTCTATCTTTCTCCTTTTCACTTTCTTTTTCCCTTTCTCTATCCTTTCCCTTATCTCTCAACTTATCCTTGTCTTTATATCTCACCTCCTTATCCCTATCTTTCTACTTTTCTCTTTCCTTATCTCTTGATTTATCCCCGTCCTTCTCTCACTCCTTCTTATCTCTATCTTTCTCCTTTTCACTTTCTTTTTCCCTTTCTCTATCCTTTCCCTTATCTCTTAGCTTATCCTTGTCTTTATCTCTCACCTCCTTATCCCTGTCTTTCTACTTTTCTTTATCCTTTTCCCTTTCTCTATCCATGTCCTTGTATTTGTGTTTATCCTTATCCTTCTCTCTCCCTTCCTTATCTCTATCTTTCTCCTTCTCCCTTTCTCGATCATTCTCTTTGTCCCTCTCCTTTCTATCCCTTGGAATTTGTAGATCTCTATCAACTTCAATATTTTTGTTTCTCTCCTTTGTTCTCTCTTGTTTTCCTACCCTAACTGTATCCCTAATTAATTCCTAATTGAATGTTAACCCTTACCATAATTGTAACCCTAACCCTAGTCCTAATTGAATTCTAACCCCAATCCTAAGCCTTACCCAAACTTTATCCTAGATCCCTTACCCTAATTGAACATCAATTGAACCCTAACCACCATAATTGAATCTTAGTCCTAATTAAATCCTAACCCTCACACTAATTAATCATCTAAAACTGACCCTAACCCTTACACAAACCCTAACACTAATCTTGATTTGTAACTCCTAACTCTTTAACCCTAATATAAATCTAACCCTAGCTCTAAAATCTTGTGATTGTCTTTATTCTAAAATGTCAAGGTTCTCATTCAATAAAATTGAGATAATAATATTAATATATTCTAGAGACTGAACTATGATTATACTTTTGTAAATTTACAAAATCAAACATAACAGACAAATCAAATGAAATATAGAATTTAATGCACATCACAGTAAGAACCTCAAGTGTTCATTTTTTATTGTCAAAAATGCAAAATCAAATGGGAAAAAAGAATATAGGACTAACCTAATATGGTAGATATGATGACATCCCTCCCAAGGAACTGCCTCCTATTTGTTGCGATGTTCTGGACAATCTGGACTAGCTCAACTGCTGACTTTGATACGGACCTAGTCCTTGCAGAGTTGCCCCTTGCGAACCATAACCGCCATACATCTATGGGTTAACACTCCCAATTCCTCCCTGTTGAGAGCCATATGACCCCAGACTTGAATGTATTCCATAGGACCCTACCAAGCCCAGAGAACTCTGCCCTGAACGTGAAAAGGCTTGTGAAAACGACGAAGATTTTAAGGAAGATGCCAAAGAAGGATTCATAGAGGCCAGGTGCGACGGGTCCATGCTCGTGCTGGCAAAGGTCTAGTTTTGATTAGCCAAAACAGCATTAAAGGCATTACTAAACCCCGACGCTGCAACCTGATTAAGAGGAAATACCCCATAGGCTACCCCGAGACTCGAACCCTTACCATAAGTAAGTGCCAGGTCATTAGGGTCCAGAGGACCTACCACACCAGGCACTATATGTGTAACATTATTCTTCTGCTTTTGATTCTCTGTGGCTCTTTTATAATGCATAGAATGGTTGTCAAGGTTCTTGTTAGGCTCCTCCAGAACCTTCTTAGCTCCTTCTACTGTCTTATAAATAAAAAGCGCAAACCCTCTGAACTTCCCAGTCTGTTTATCAAACCCTAAGGGACCTTCTTCTACTTCACCATATTTAGAAAAAAAGCTAAGCAATTTCTATGCAGGCATATCGGCGGGTACATTACTTACATAAATCTTGCATCTCACGAGATCGCTAGTAGATTGCTGCGGCATGGGACCTAGACAGGCCATCTGACAGGCGGCCATCCGGTTGTCAATCTTCTTGTTGGGTTCCTTCATAGCCCTCTACGCAGCATCCATGTGTTTGTAAGTTACAAACCCATAGCCCTTGGATTTTCCAGTGCCCTTATCCATTATCACTGTGCATTCTTCGAGCTCGCCGTATTCAGAAAATACAGATTTTAGGATTTTGGAGGTGGTGTCCCAGCCGAGACCGCGGACGAAGATTTTTCTGTGAGCGGGATCTTTGTCGGCGAGTTTTCGTATATCGGCTAAAATGTTGGCGTCGTTGGCTGCAAGGTCGCGAAGAATATGAATGAGCTGCTCTTTGCTGAAGGGCTCCATTAGGGTTTTAAAATCTTCTTCTGAAAGTTGATCCTCTTCTGCGTCTTCTTCTCCACTGTCAATCTTTTTTCCTTCTTCTTCTTCATCTTGTTTTTTAATTTTCTCTGGGTGAGGTTGGGGTTGTAGAGTTGACTTTTCTACTATGGACTTTCTCTTCTTGGCCATCGCCGCTCTGCTTCTACTGTCCTCGGCATCTGCAAACCCTAAAATGAGGGCTGAGACTCGAACCCTGCTATTCTGACCAAGCCTCGCCAAAAATTTAAGTAGATTCTGCTATTGTGAAACGCACCCGATTGTAATGATATTAATGGAGGAAGACTTCTGCTTAGCATAGATATACTCGTCGATTTAAAAACGCCAACGATGTGACACATTCTGGCCACTAAAAATTATCGCCGGAAGCTGTACTATTACGGGGGTGGAGCCCCACCGGAATCTTCCCGGCGGCGTCAGACTGGGGGAAGTCCCCATGGGGTTCCCCCACATATAAAGCCTATCGGCTAAAGATCTCATGGAATGTTACAAAAAAGGCGCATAGAAAGCATGTGTGGAGTCACAATGAGACCAAATTGTGGGATTCGTGAATCTTTAGCCTATTATGCATCAAATTTAAGAACTATAAAAATATGAGCATGTTATATGATGCACTCGCATTACATAGCATGCTTGCACATTTTATACAAACAAAAAAATTATGTCTATTTTTATTTATAATAGTCTTGGTTAATGATCCTAAAGGGTTGGGTTTCTATTTTTCCCCATTTGACATGTTTTTTGTTTCAATAGTATTTTTTAACTTTAATGTCATCAAATTTACTTATTTTATAATAATATTTGGCAAAATTACCATCAAAATATTACACAAATTCTTAACTTTCTATCCACATAGATTTGTATACTTAGAATACATTAGCATATTTATTCTCATTTTCTTTTACTAATGTTTCTATATTCCTCACGTGCATAGATGTTGATTTTATCACTAAATATTGTGTAATATTTTATTAAAAAAAGAACACTTTTGTGTGTGCACAACATTTGACCCCCTTAATCTTAATCATTTAAAAAGTTTAATAGTTTATAAACTAGATTAAAACTACTACAATTCTCCCTTTTTGTCATACTTTCAAATGTTGAGTGCGTGTACCTCCAATTACTCATCTAAATTCAAGTTTAATTTATTTTTAAAAAATGTTCACTTTTGACCCTCTTTTCATCTCCCATTTTCATGCAGTTATCCAAAACATAATTTTTTGTGTAACCAAAAATTTTTTCCTATTTAGTTCATTCAAAATTTTGAGATTTAAAAATGAAGATTGTTTAGCTAATCATTCATTAAAAAAATAGGTTGAAAAATATATATATTTTCAACATACATACATTTTGTTTATGATTTATCAATTTTTACAAAGACAATTTGTTGTGTTTGAATATTTTACTTATTTAGTTGAATCATAATTTTTTATGTTTCAAATTTTACAATTCCTTAATTACAAACATGAAGATTGTTTACTAGAATATTTTTAACATATATAGGTTAGAAAACATACCATGTTTTTTGATAAGGAAAAGAAGGTTTTGAAGGGACCCCGAAACCCTTTACATAGATGAAACCCTACAAAAGAAATAAAGCACTAAACCCAGCAGCCCAAAAAACCAAAAAGATGACAAAAGAATAAACAATAGCAACCCGTCAACAAACCCAACAGCAAAAAACATCAGCAAACCTGCTAAACCAAAAAAGGAAACACGAGCTACATCAACTTAATTGAGACATCATTCGAGGTCATGTTCTCTTTAATGACCTTCTCACGCATACTGATAACATCCTCTAGCTCTTCAACAACCATAACCGCCCACTTTTTAGTCTTACTTCTCGTCCTAAGGCACAAACCAGTTTGCAAATCTTTATCCAACACGTGAGTGGAAGCCTCTGCTTTCTCCACCAGAGAAGAGCCATTAAACTCTTCAATCATATTCTCCATATCACCCATTTCAAGATGTTTACCCATCCACTTCAGCGCTTTCTCATTTAGAGCAAAAAGACCCGTCGAAGTAGTGTTCAAAGAATTATTACTAATATTGACCACTGTTTTTAAGTCCTCAGACATCTTACCAATTTTATCTTATAGGATAGCAACTCTATGTTCCCAACATTTTATTGACAATACCTTCCAAAGAGGAAATCCTTTCCTCATGAGTAGCACCCAAGTGACCAACATCCATCAAAAGGTTATCAAGCTTAACATTCATAGATTTCACTTTGCCTTTTATTTCACACTCCTTTTGGTTGCTTCTAAGAATAGCAACCCAAATGTCCTACCAATTTTTCATTTGAAGATTGAGCTCCTTGACCTCAGATAATAACCACTTAACCAAAGAAAGCAGGTTTTTAGTCCCATCTTTCACCATCCTGCAAAACATATTCATATCAATTTCATCCTAGTTAATCGGAGGCTACTCATTCTGCTCCAAATCATCAGGGGCATCAACACAATCCCTATTATTGCCATCCTCTTCTTCAGCTGGGGAATCCTTGACCTTCACAACATCCACTTTGATCCTCTCCTTGTCTGGAAAGTTATCCAAATCAACTAACACATCCAAACGCTCCTTCTTTACTTCCCTCTTAGTCGAAGAAACAACCTGAGAGCAATTAACCACTTCAATCCCTTGCATTTCAATAGGACTAGTACCAACCAACTTCTTCTCCCTTATAGAAACCAGATTCTTGTGCCCTAACACAGGGAAACTCTCCAAACAACAAACCTCACCAGGAACAAGGTTCACCACAAAGGCATTCTAACCACCCACAACATTCGAAGGATCCACTTCACCCTCAGGAGGACATCCCTTCAAACCATCAATACCCGACAACAACATAGGATTCACATTAGGACTCAAGGCCTTCTCTTCATCACCGATCACAAGCTTCCTTTTGGTCGAAGCTTTGATTTTCTTCGAGCCTTTGGTTTTCCCCTTCAATGAATTTCTGACAGAAATAGCCACAGCCTCCTGTAACTCCACATCTATCTCAAAACCCTTACCCCACTTTTCCAAATCCTCTTCCCCTTCCTCAGAGCCTTCTTCATCAACAAAAATATCCTCAAATTCTGACTCATCCTCCTTAGAACTACCAAACCATTCACCAACAGAATCCCCAGTATCATAACCATCATTTAAAACCCCCTTTTTGCCAAGAGTTTTAAGAGAGATCGAAATCAATTTCAACTTGATATGAGAAAATAAAAAACTCATAAGACCTTCATGAAGAACCGCCTTCTTAGGGTTCTTCCTTTGGTCTTCAATACTCTTCTCCATAGAGAGTAACAGATAAAAAGGAAAGGAGATAGAAACCTTATGCCTAAAATGGTTCAAAAGCACAAAGTGATAAGCATAAACCATAGAAAATCTACTTTCAATGGTGAAGTAGTACATAATTTCCTTCACGCTCCCTCCAAAGCAGCTTTAGGGACTTCCTGGCATAACCGCTGCTTCCAATTTCCCTAAGCTGATTCCTCTCATCATACTTGAAGAAGTGTGCAAATGCCTTCTTGGCCACACCCCTATCTCTAAAAAACTTCCTCCCAATAACCGAAAGACCAGTTACCTCCGCAATGAAATCCTCATCAATATGAAACTCAACACCCTCGTACCATAGAGACCTTTCATTTCAGCCTTTCACAAAGAAATTGGTGGCATCAGGGTTTGGGCATTGAATTTTTTGCATAAATTGTGAAACCCCCCCCAAATATAAATGCTTCCACATAGTAGCATTCTTCTGGAATTCTTCATAGGAACTCGACTCAATTCTACAATGATTGCCACCCATAGTAACAAGAAGCAACCCAAAACATGTCAAAACTTGGAAGAAAAGTAATAGAAAAAAGAACCAAGCACTATTCAAATCGATCAACAAGCACCCACAATACATGTGGCTTATCATTCCATGTACTGCCCTGCAAGAACTGTCAGTCCATCCTCCTATGGAAACCAAGGAATAAATGAATAAACAGATAGGGCAAAGGTTCAAAGTTCCAAAACCAACTCAAAATCATGATGAAAAACCTTTCCCCGAGGACACCACCCCTATAAACAAGCCAATTGGACATTATTAGAAATACACTTCAAGTTCATAAGTAGCAATTCAAAAGAATCCAACTCAAACCTCTCCAACATTCCCACGTTGGCAACACCATCCGCTAGCGCGTTAGCCTCATGAAAAACATGTGAGATTTTGATCTCCTCAAAAGAGTTAATAATGGCGATAGAGTCATTAATAAAATGGGAAATAGACCACAAGGGGGGTACTTCATTAAAAGACAATTTATCACATTAAGAGAGTCCCCCTCAAGCCAAATCTTAGAAAACCCTTGTGACTTGGCTGAAACAAGGCCATGGTAAGCTACAACAGCCTCCGCAAAACAGTTTGTCTAGATTCCCAAGGGGAGCGCCATAGCAGAAACAAACCTACCATTTTCATCATGTAACACTCCCCCACAACCAGCTGGCCCTGGATTTCCTTTAGATGCTCCATCAAAATTGACTTTGCACCACCCTATAGCAGGAGCCTTCCATCTAACCCCCTCCCTAGGATCTTTCAACTTTTTCATAGGATTGGAGAGGTCACAAGAGAGATTCCATATTTTCCCGACAAGAGAATCAAAGGGGGACACCACCACTTTCAGATTATGGGTTAGAATCAATGAAAATTCATACAGAAATTTTTCCCTAATGGCATCACAAATTTTGAAAGCTAGTCTAGAAGGAGATAGTTCTTGCTGACGGAAAACCCTATTGTTTCTTTCATTCCAAACACCCCAAGCAACATGAGGTAGAATAAGAGACCACAACAAAGAGAGCATCAGGTTAGGGGAAGGGGAAACCCATTGAGAACATAATTCAAAGAAGGATGTCGGAAACACCCAGGCTAAGTCCCACATATTAAAAATATGTAACCAGACTCCCCACGTAAAACTACAACTAGTCAGCAAATGGAGACAGTCCTCAACATAAGTTTTACATAAAAAGCACCTATTTGGAAAATACATACCCCTCTTAACCAAATTATTCAAAGTAAGAATCTTGTCCTGACGCAACAGCCAAAAGAAAATACCAACTTTGGGCAATAGCTTCTTATTCTAGACCCTGCCCTAGAAGGGAAGAGGACCAACCAACCCAGTCTAGTAAGAAAAAATAGAAGAAACCGAGAACTTCCCATTAGCAGTGAGACACCAAATAACAAAGTCCTCATGAGCAACCTTAGGAATATGAATCAAGGATAGGAACTCCACAAGGGGCTTCAAATCCTTGTTCACCAAATCAAGATTAATCCATCAGTACTACCTAATATAATCAACAACATAAATACCCAACTCCCTGACGAAAAAAGCCTTGAAAGGAGCTGCCCAAGGTTCATCCTTCAAAGGCCCATGCCCAAACCACCAATCCTCCCAAAAAAGAATTCTTTTTCCATTACCCAAACACCATCTCAAGCCATCAGCCATAGACAATCTAACCTGACACATATAGTACCAAAGGACCAAACCTTGCGAAGGAACAAAGTTCTCCTTGAAAAAATCTCTAACCTTATCCACACCCATCAAATACTCAAACTCCAAAATAGACACCCATTCTTTGTCACTCACAAGGATATTCCAAAATGGTTTAGCCATAAGAGTAGAATTGAAATCCTTCAGCTTTTGTAGCCCTAACCCACCTTGAGAAATCGGTCTACAAACTTCATCCCAAGACAACAAATGAAGCCTCTTTTTCTCCTCCACACTAGCCCATAAGAATCTCTTCTGGATTCCCTCAAATTTTTCCCAAAATCTTCGAGGAATCTAGAACGAGCTCAAAGCATAAACTGACAAGTTTTGGAGAGTAGACTTAATTAACTGAATTTTACCAGCTTGACTTAGCAAGGCTCCCTTCCAACTAGCAAGTTTCAAATTGAACTTATCAATGATTCCATTCCAAAAGGAGTCAGGGACACCATTAGAACATAAAGGAAACCCTAAATAAGAAGAAGGAAGTTCACCAATACCACAGCCAAGAATCCCAACAATCTGCAATTGACAAAGCTCTGGGGTATTAAGAAAAAAAGTACTTTTAGGAAAACTAACATTTTGACCTGAAGCAGCCTCATAGTTTTGAAGAATAAGGCAAATGGACTTCGCTGCAACCATAGAAGCCTCCACAAGAATAAGAGTATCATCAAAAAACTGCTAATGAGAGCAACAAATTTGACAAGAAGAAGGAAAAGGGCCTTTGAAGGCCCCATTAGCCACAAACTGGAGAAGAAACCGACCCAGAGATTCCACCATAATGATAAATATAAAGGCGGAAATAAGGTCCTCTTGGTGCAAACCACGAGAGATCTTAAAGAAAGCCGAAGGAGAACCATTAACAAGCACCACAAATGAAGGGGAAGATATCAACTGCCACACCAATTGAAGCACACGCTTCGAGAACCCAAAGGCCATGAGAATACTACAAGATCCAATTCACACGATCATAAGCCTTAACCAAGTCAAGCTTCAAAATAAGACCAAGCTTCTTATTGACTTTGAGGGAATGAATGTTCTCATGCACTATGATGATAGAATCTAGAATCTTTCTTCCTGACATGAACCCATTCTGTTGAGGAGAGATAATATTAGATAAAACCCTTTGCAATCTTGAAGCAAGAACCTTTGAAAAAATCATATAAATGGAGTTGCATAGACTAATAGGCCTAAATCACCAAATTTATCAGCCCGCGACTTCTTAGGAATCAAAACAATAAAATTGGAATTTAGCTCCTTCAACAATTGTCTACTCCCAAAAAATTACTTAGTGGAATTGATAACATCCTTAGAGATAATGTCCCAAAAACTGTGAAAGAACAGGAAAGGAAAACCATCCGGCCCCGAGGACTTATTTCCCTCAAAAGAAAACACAACCCTTCTTATTTCTTCCTCCGACGGGATAGCAAACATTAAACAATTTTCCTCCTCTGAAATCAAACTAGGAATAACATTAAGAAAAACATCTTGACAGATAGGATCCAACATGCCTTCCTCAGAAAGAAGAGACTCAAAGAAAGACCAAGCCATCGATCTAATCTCACCATCATCCTCAAGAGAAACATTATCCACCACCAAGTTAGAAATTCTATTAGATGATCTGTGTTTAAGATTCGTGAGATGGAAAAATCGAGTGATTCTATCACCTCTACAAAGCCAAATAGCACACGATCTCTACTTCCAAAATTCCTCCTCTCTAGCCACAATATTGTGTAGTCTAGACAACAACATACTCTCCTCTTAAAGTAACATAGAATCAAAACCAGAAACTTGTATATTCATTTGCATGGTTTCCAATTTAGACTTCACAAACGACTTGAGCCTCAAATATGTTTCCAAAAGAATCCCTGTTCCATTGAATCAAATTATGCTTAACCGAAGCCAATTTCTTAGAAAATTTAAACATGGCCAAACCATCAACCTGAATACTCCACCACTTAGAAATTTTAAGACGAAGATCAGGATGGTTGATCCACATCTTCTCAAATATAAAAGGAAAAGCCTTCTTACGGCCAAAAGGTTCAACAATTAAAGAAATAGGGAAGTGATCTAAGCCAACCCTCACAAGAGTTGACAAGGAACACGCATATGAATGCAACTAGTCTGGAGATATCAATGCCCTATCCAATTTAACCTACATTAGAGCATTCCCAGCATGCCTATTAGACCAAGTAAAATCAGCACCCCCCAAATCCAAATCAAGCAAAAGATTATCATTAATGAAATTCATAAGGTTGTGTCTGCTTTCATCATCAATCTAAGCACCCCCTTTTTTATTAGTCTCATTCAGTGGGGTATTAAAGTCCCCCATCACTTTCCAATTAAGTAAAGAGAATTGAGCCTTAAAGGAAAGCAATCTATCCCAAAAATGCTTACGTGAGCTTTTATTATTAGGAGCATAAATATTGGACAACACCCAGGAAAACTTGTCCCTCAAACACACAAAAGAGGTAGCCACATGATTATCAAAAGCTAACAACTCAGACCTGACACAACTTTAGGGTTCCAAAAGGAGGCCACACCACCAGATGCTCCATCTGAGTCAACAGCTTGACAGCCACAATCTTTAAAGTTCCGGTTCTTAATCTTCATCACTTTCTCAACACTCATCTTAGTTTCCTGAATCAAAATAATATCAGGCCTATGATCTTAACCATATTGGATAGAAGATCCTATTTATGAGGATTATTCAATCCTCTAACATTCCATCAAATAATCTTCATAAGAGATTCTGCGAGGGACCATTTAGGCCCATCTCAAGTAGAGTAATTTGCGACCCATCAACAATATCACACTTGCTAACCCTCTCCCTGATCTTTTGCGTAGCGGGCCTCCCTCTACCCCTTGGTTCCAAACCGCAATCCAGCTTTAAACGGTTTCTAGCAGTCATCCCCAAACCAGAAGGAATAGTCTTTTTCTTTTTCTTAGCCTTAGTTGATTGAACAGTAGTCCAGGGCTCCTCATTCTAAAGAGCCTTATCAGAACAAAACATGACAAAAGAGGTGAGCACTAATTTATTGGCTACTAATTTCACCAGAGGTTCAACAAAGGGAACAACCTCTCTCTTTTCCTCCTCCTCTAGAAAGGGATAAACTGAAACATCATCCTTAGAAGAGAGAAAAATCCCCTCAAATAGCATCTTAATAGGAGTCACCTTTTTTGACTCAACAACCACCAAAGCCAAAGAATCACCACCCTTGTTTGCCAGCAAAGGTAATGAACTTTCAAACAAACACTCATCCTTTCTCCCTTCATCATCCATAGGAGCTTCCTTGACTAAATCAGAAAGGTCCTTCAGAACCACACTACCCACAACTGGATCCTCAAAGTCTTTAACATTGCCAACATTATCACGCTGACCAACTTCCTTCTAGATTTTTGACTCCTTGGGCTGACCCGGATTCTTCTTAAGAGGAGGCATCAAATTCAACAGAAATTTCTTTGCCCAGTGCCCCGCCTTTTTGCAATGGAAACAAGCAAAGGGGATAGATTCAAACTCCACATCCTGCTCCCAAACACCAAGCTTAGAATTAATCTTGATTTTCGACGAAAGATCTATAGCTTGGTCTAGGATCACACAAAGCCTTGCATAAACCAACCTCCTCCTTGAGGTAGTCAAACTATCAATCGAAAGAAAATGACCAAAAGTACAAGCTATACCCTTAAAAACCTACTCATCCTAGAACTCTTGAGGAAGCCTTGGAAATTGCACCAAGATAGGGGCAGAATCGAAAGAGCAAGAACTAGGGGAGAAACTAGCTTTGCATTTTTTCAACACCAAAGTTGACTTCCCAATGATCCATGACCCTTCCACTAGAACCCTCAAAAAATCCTCCTCACAGGAAAAAGAAAAGGAGAAAAACCCCTATGCAAGAGCCACAATCTCCACCTGTCCTTTCAAAAACCAGCGATTTTTCCCAAGCATCCTCACTAATTCAATATTAGGCCACGAACCCATAAACTTTCCCACCAACGCTTGCTCCATGGAGAGTAAACCCTTATCAATAATGCAATCAAGCACCAAGACCGAATACTCTCCCTTTTCTGGGTTAGAAAATAAGTCCACAGGAGGAGAACTTTTCTCCTTAAATTTCACACCAAGAAGAGAGGACCATGAATTTCCATCCACAGAAGACAAGACAACTTTAGAGGCTTCAGGGAGGGCACCTTCTGAAGTGGCAGGTACCTCGGGGGCCACATCCATAGACCCTACCTTGCCACAAGCAGTACCATCCTGATCCAAACCGTCAGAGGAAGGTAAAACAACATCACACAGCAAGGAACCACTTGGCGTCCCTTCCAAAGACCCACCATCAACCTACTCCCCAATGTCAGCCTGGCCTTTGCCATTAATGCTAGCCCTTGGAGCAGGGCTTCCCGCCTTAACCAAATTTGAAAAAACCTTACCTGCAACCACACCACCTGACAATGCTCCCATCTTTTTCCTTGGAAGTTTTGGTGTAAAGAAAAAAACATACCATGTTGTTCAACTTGCAAAAATTATATTTCTAAAGATTCTTAAATTATAAAATTATGATTTGTTGACTTTATTTTTTTATAAATTTCCAAAGTTTTTTATTAAGAAGTTAATGTAAAGATGATTTTTTTTCTTATTGTTTTCCCTATTTAATAGATTCTAAATTTGATGCATGCTTAATTGATTTCTCATCAAATTAAAAATGCAAATTAAAAAAAACACATGGTGCGTTTTGCAACTTAAACATGCCCATTTTGTTTATGATTGTAGTTATGAAAGATATCTTTTCGAATTAGAAAAACTAACATTGTTTAGATAAAAATGAAGGTCTAAAATCACATGGTGTTTTGCCATGTATGGATATTTTGTTTACAAATTGTAAATTGTAAAATAGATATTTTCTTATCTTTAAAAAAAAAAAAACTTTTTTGAAAAACATGTGTAAACATGTGAAAATGACCTAACACTTATCGCACATCTTGAATGACATTTTTTCATCATCAACATCATTATCATTTAATATCATCGCATTTCACATCATTTACATTAAACCCTAATTTCCTCTATTAATTGAATAATCTTAAATTATTTAATTAATTCACTATTTCATCATTTATCTAACTTTATTCCTCTTGATTAATTAAATAACGCAAATTATTTAATTATGCCACTAATAAACCCTATTCTCCTAAAACAATTAAATTATTATTACTTAATAGTTTAATTAATTCACTTTCCCCTTTGTAAATCAGAATAATTAAATTTATTATTCAACATCATTCAAACATAGTCAACAAACAAATATAACTTTATTTGTTAAAGTCAAACATGATTTGCACGTTCAACTCAAAAATACTAATTAATTAATTATCTTCACCCCTTTTGTGATTGATAAAATCATGACCAACGATTGCTCACCCTGATTGGCTAACTGATTCATCTATTCTTCAATCCCACTAACCTCTCAATCTATTTCTTCAATCCCACTAACCTCTCAATCTATTTCCTCAATTCCACTCAATACTCAACTTGATTTCATCAATCACACAGATTATAAAATCTAAAACCATTGATTTTTCCAATCTAATTCCTCTCAATGATTTTGAACCATTGATCGTGATCTTTTACTATGAAATCTTGATCGTTCATCTTGAAACGTAAAATCTATAAAACACTCTTCAACCCTCTCACAAATCATCTAGAATTTAAAGAACGAAGTGCTATGAAAAATACCTCTTGATCACGTTACAAGTTATCATCACATTCTAGTTCGACATTACACACACATTGAAGCTTTTGCAATGCATAATGGAGGCTTTACATTGATACAAAAATACAATTCAACATAAAATACAAATACAAATTCGACATGGGATAGTATATGATTTTTATTTTTGAATTCATTGCGTTATCTTAGGATTTTATTATTTGATTTCATTAGTTTAGAGTTTCATTTCATGAGTAATGGTTTTAGGGATTCTTAATCTTGTTTGAATTATTTTAATTCATTTTTTTTCATATGCTTCATTCCCCCCTTACAAATGAGGCCATTAGAAACACTCAAAATTGGTGCTTAAAATTGAAGAAATCCATTTTTGCTTGCACATTGCTATATTTTTAGACTAAAATCTCAAACGCTTTTTAATTTGGTGCATATAAAAACTGAATTGATGTCTTCACACTTAAAATTTTTAGATTAAAAATTGAATTTCCATGGATTGTATGTCATGTTTTCTGTGCTTGAAAAACCAAGTGTGTATCCTCTCCCCTCACATCTTTTGATGATCTTGGGTGTTGAAAAGCACTTTGGGTTTCACATTTGTTTTATTTCAAAGCATCACCTTTAGATCGGGCTTGCCTTTGAGACACAGATCCCATGCTAGAGAAATCAAGGTGACTCAAAGTGGTTTTTCAAAGCTAAATTCCGAAACCAAATTGATGATTACTTGGTTGATAGTGTCATTCAAAATGGGTAGGTACCTTCGGGTATATAGAGCCCCTAGTAGGAGTGGTTAAATTTTTTAGTAGCTTTTTGGATGTTAGCCAGGCATTGTATCCCCTGAGTAGTGACTAAGAACCTTGTAGTAGAGGCCACCCTTATTTCAAAAAATTTCTTTGAAAGTGGTGCATTGGAATTTACTTCTAAGAAGTTACTTACCAACTCTAATTTATGGTTGAGACATAACACTCTCCATAAGTTGCATGTAAAATCATCCCTTTGGGGCATGAGGTAAGCCCACCTAAAAGAATGTGCCTATCTCTAGGTTGTAATAATGTCTTCTATGAACTTGAAAAAAATCTATGTTACTTTGGACATAAAACACTTTGCTTGATTTAAAAAGAACACAACAAAACAAACATTGAACTTGGTTATCAAAATTTTAAACCCTTTGGACTTAGTGTGAATATCTTTGGAAAGAGCCTTATATTTTCTCTCCTTAAAAGATATCTTAACAAATATCTCTAAAGGTTTCTAAATATTTAGGCTTACATTTCAATTCATATTTAGGCCAAATTCAATATTGGGAACTATGGTTTTAGTATTTTTACTTTCACAAACTTTGAGCTTTGTGGAAAGAAACTTGCTTAAGCTATAGACATTTAGAGTCAAAAAAATTTATTGTTGTGTTGTGTTGTATCACTTGCCAATTCTCAAAACAAATTAGATCAAACTAAGACATCAAAATTGTAAAACTTATCCAAACTACTGTCAAAATGAAAAAATAGATACAAACCTAAATAGAGTCACTATTGTTATTTTTTTTACCACTATTGACCTTAAAATTGTGTGCTATTGCTCAAAACGGTCGCTTTTGTTGTTTTTGTTTATGACAGTCACTGACAAAAGGAGGTCACTTTTGAAAAACAGGAATGCTTTTGAGTTAAATAGAGTTTCTATTGCAAACATTTCTGCTATTGATCTAAAAACTACCATTGTTGACTTGAACTTGGTCACTATATATTTCTCAAAAATATCTCTATCGTTATCTCCTTTTTTTTACCAAATAGAGTTGCTTTTGCTAAAACTTGACTGCTAAATTGCTAGAAAAACTAGTTGCTATTGACCTAAAGGATTGCCGCTATTTCCCTATTTTCTAGTGTAAATCAGAAATTGATTAAAAATTGGTTAATCCTTTATCTTTTGAGAACAAAACAGTTAGACCTCCAAAAAACATTGTATCTCCATCATTCTATATCCATTTGCAAAAATCAAACACATCAACCTAGTTTTAGGATTCAAAATCAAAACACAACTTGGATTATTCCTATGCTCTCCATTTCTAAGATATTAACATTTTCTTGCACCTCAAGGCTAGTTCAAGTATATCTTCAAACATATCCTCTAGAAAAATGGAATAAAATATTGATCTAAGTTTTGTACACTTTGAAATCCCAAAATTAGCATCACCTCCAAAACATGCACCAAAACATCACTCATACTTTAGGGTCTTGAGTATCACAAAAACCATAGAAAAACATCAACACCTTTGTTCAAAAGGTTTTCTTTTACATCATCATCATTCATCATTCTTTTAAAATAGAAAAAGATCAAACATCAAGAAAAAAAGCCTACACTTCATGACCATTTGGCGTTCTACTACTCTTGCTCAACAACTAGATCTTACTACACCTATTATACAACCAAATTTCACATGAGTTGAAGGTGAGCAATTGGAAATTATTAGTAGTTTGATAAATTTCATGTTTGAGAAAAAGGAAACACCAACTCAGTGAAGAAATGCAGCTAATATTCTAGGCAAAGAGGAATGAAAAGCTAATCTTGCCATTGGAAGACCAGTATTACCACCTCCTATGTGGAAATAGATAAATTCTATCTTAAAAAACACCTTTTAAATAGAAAATACCAAAAACAAAACATCATTCCATCCCATATTTAGTGACCACCAAATTTCCCAAGGTCTTGGAATTTTTTATGACAAACATGAGATCTCTCAACATAGAAAAAAGATGGAAGCCAACAAGAGTATCTCAATTGCACCAAAAAAAAAACACCACCAATGAGGAAACCAACCCATGGGGTTATAAACCAAGTGACCTTACAAATATTCAAAAAGAATCCTCATTTAAAGCAACACAAAACCAGCCGCCAAGTGATGAGGAAGTACTCCTTGGACACCAAAACATGATTGATTGTCAAAATAAACTTCCACATTCCAGTGACATAATCATACAAGAATATGGTAGTGATGAGGAACTTACTAATGAGAAACTATTAGAATATTCCCAACATCCTAAGATGCAAAAGCTTATGGAAAGATGCTTGGGAAGAATGCAAACTCATATTTCCTCACATTAGCAAAAAGTGGTGCAAAATTGCCCATTGACTTCAACATGGACATCCTAAAAGATCCAAAACTTATTCCACTAGGAGATCAAATAGTGGTTAGAAAAATTCATAAACCAACCATGAATCCCAACATACAACCATTGTTTTCACAAAACAATGATCAAATGCAACCCATGGATAACCCATTGTTTAGACCACCATCCCAAATTGAACAAGCATTTGTGGCACAACAATATCAAGGAAATGCAACCCAAAACATGCCACAATATAACATGATGCAAAACATGGGAAACATTCCAATAGGCCAAAAAGGTGGTAACCCATCACAAGAGCAATGCATTCCACAAATTCACTTCATACATTGACCCTTCCAACAACTTACAATATCATCAACAACAATTATCACAAACTACACAACAAGGTGTACCATCAACACACTACCTAGGTAACCTTCAAAATAAACCACAACAAGGTGTACCATCAATGCAATACCTAGGTAACCTTCAAAATCAATCACAACAAGGTGTCCCATCAACACAATACCTAGGTAATCTTCAAAATCAACCACAACAAGGTGTACCATCAATGCAATACCAAGGTAACCTTCAAAATAAATCATAACAAGGTGTCCCATCAACACAATACCTAGGTAATCTTCAAAATCAACCACAACAAGGTGTACCATCAATGCAATACCTAGGTACCCTTCAACAACACTCACAACAACAAGGTGTACCATCAATGCAATACTAAGGTACCCTTCAAAACAGTCCACAAAAACAAGGTATACCATCAACACAACATCAAGGTAGCCTTCAACAATATTCACAACAACAAGGTGTGCCTTCAAAAAACTACCAAGACAACCTTCAACAACATTCACAATAGCAAGGTGTGCCATCAACGAACTACCAAGGTAACCTTCAACAACATTCACAAAAAAAGGTATATCATTAACAAAACATCCAGGTAGCCTTCAACAACATTTGTAACAACAAGGTGTTCCATCAATGAACTACCAAGGAAACCTTCAAAAGAACCCACAACAACATGGTGTACCACAAACGAACTATCAAAGCACATCCCAAACTCCACAAAAAAATATCCCTCAGAGTCAATACCAAGGACGTTTACAAAATCAATATCATGGGATACTCCAAAATCAATACCAAGGTACACAACAAAATCAACATGTGTACAACTCCCAAAAAGGACCCAACATACCTTATGTGCAACATGGTCCATAAAATATCATGGGACAATAGGGCTACAATATACAAAATCCACAAGCAAGTGCACCAACCAATGACATAAATATGCAACTTCAAACACTCAATCAAAGGGTATCAGATATAAAAATTGGAAAGTCAAAGAAGAGTTATGCTCTCCAAGACATTTTTCCATATCTATTTGATCAATATTTATCCATGGTACCTTTTCCCAAAGGCTTTGAAATACCAAAATTTGACAAGTATAGGGGGCAAGGAGATCCAATTGAGCTGTACGTGAATTTTAAATATATTGCATGGAACTACAATGAAATGACACCTACTTGATGATACTTTTTCCACAGAGTCTCAGTGGGTGCGCTATAGACTTGTTCTCTCATTTACCACCAGGTATCAGAACATTTTATGAATTGTCGGATAAGTTTGTAAACCATTTCTCATACAACATCAAACATGACATAACAATCACAGATCTTGATAAAATCAAGCAAATTCAAGGGGAAGAATTTTCCTCATACCTCCAAATATGGAGACACAAAGTGAGTAAAATTAAGTGGCTTGTTCCAAAGAAACAACTTGTCGATGTCTTTATCTCCAACGTACATGCAGATATCAGTTACAACCTCATAGTATTATGCCCAAGCAATTTTGAGGAAAATATTGAGAAGGGTATAATTGTTGAAAGATCCCTCATTGCAAGAGGAACAATCAAACTATACAACCCTAAGGATCAACCTTCTACATCAAAAAACAAACCCAAAATATGGGCGAAAAACAAGAATGTTAGCAATGATGGAGTAGTTGATACTAAAGTTGTACGCAATGTGAAAACTTCCAGTATGCCACAAATCATATTCAAACATCATGTAGCATGGTTATGCTTCAAATAGCCCATAGAACAACCAACCCAACTATCAATAGAACAATCAACTCAGTTATCCATATAACAATCAACCTAACAACCAACAACAGAATGAAGGATAGGATAACGAAAGGAGACCACCTTAGAAATATGATCAACTATGAAGAAAATTTACTCCCTTGGAAGAATCCCTTGAGGTCATTATGCACAAACTAGTCCAAAAGAACCTCATCATGATAAATGATGGAGAAAATTATGACGAACCCAAATTCAAACCCCCTTGGTATAATGAGAATGACAAATGTGAATTTCACAAAATCAAGGTTCATACCACCAATAATTGCATGAGACTTAAAAACATTGTACAAGACTTGATAGAAAAGGGAGAAGTGGACATTGAACCTTGTCCTATAAATAAAGACCTAAAGATCTACAAGAATCCAATCCCTAACCATTCTAGGGAAAACAAAAACGGAAAGGAACAAGATTACCATAAGCCCGCCTTCTCTTATGGCGAGGATACCATTCTAGGAAATATATCTTGTGATAATCATACCATTCGTATGTTAACCATATAGGGAAGAGATCTTGAATGTAATGTGGCTACCTGAAGGGGAAGAGTAACCACCCAAGGAGCACCAACCCAAGTAAAGGCCACAAGTAAGCCATCAAGTGACTATAACATTGTGGACCAACTTAAGAAAACTCCCACCTTAATCTTCATCCTTGAGCTCTTAAAATTGTCGCCAACACATAAGGAAATATTGGAGAAATCTCTTGTCGAAATTTCAATCCCAAACATCCTTAATGCTATTCAGTTTCAATCCATGGTTGGACATATCACATCTACCATCATTTAGTCTTTTCTAAGAAAGACCTTCCGCAAAAATCTTTCCACAATCAAGCTCTTTATTTAGAATTTAATGTACACAAACATAAAGTCAAAAGGGTACTCATAGATAATGGTGCAAGTCTCAACATTTGTACCTTCAAATTTGTGAAATAACTAGGATGCTCTAATGATGTGATAGATAAGAACAAAAGCATCAAAATCAAAGCTTATGATGACATGGAGTGAAATAATAGGAACTACATGTCAAGTATTGGATCTCAAGCTTCCATACAACCTTCTTTTGGGTTGACCATGGATCCACACTTTGAAAGAAGTCCCATTTACATTTCATCAATGCCTAAAGTTTCCTTATGACAATAAGTTACCATATATGCTAACCCTAAACCCTTTCATTATTGTGCCAAGTTGGAAGAGAAATATAAAAATATTCTTCAAATACACAATAAGTTACCATATATGCTAACCCCGAGTCATTTCATTATTGTGAAAAGTTGGAAGAGAAATATAAAAAGATTCTTCAAATACCTAGCAATGATATATCCTTCCACTCCTTTTCATACATTGACCCTGCATCACTACCTTCATCCTCCACTACACCGTCTTCAACTGAAATACCCAAATTTGATACCAAGATCCAAGTACTTGACAAAGGTTATGGGGAATACCACTTCAACCAATCTTTTTTTATTGGAATGCTTCCCCCAACACCTAAAACTTATCGAGGACCGAAAGAGATTAGACATGTTTAAATAGTTACAATGGTAGTTAAACCCACTATTTTTACCAAGTGAGGAGACTTTAAAGATGAGGAAGTATGTGAAAAGGATCTATCTTCATGGATCTACAAGGAAGAAGGGTGAGAACAACCACTACCTTGCCTTCCTATTGATGAGAATAGTGAAGGGTATCAACTAGTGAAAAACATGGGATTCACTAGACAAGGTGGCCTTGGTTTACATGGACAAGGTAGAAGAGAACCAATCATTATAGAAAAGCATCTGAAGAATCTTGGATTGGATTATGGTTCATCTAACGTGATTACCCCAACTACTGAAAGTGCCTCTTATGAGGAAGGAGCTACTTCTACCACTGATGAGGCATCAGATACTTGTGAATGTTTGGACGAATGCATGTATATCCAATACATGTTTTGAAACCTCAACTTCAATACCATCACTATCGACTTTGCATCTGATGATGACCATATCGAGATAGATTCCAATGAATACAAGTGGGATTCCTACAACTCTAGTGAATACAACTTAGATACATTATGGAGCCTTCAAAAGACCAATGTCCCTAACCTAGTTACAACTTCCATAAGCTTTATAGATACCCATGAAAAAATATCCGTTCATTATCCACAATTGATAGGTTGGGACCAACAACATCATACGTTGATTTTGGACACATTCCAGAATGATGAAGCTTTTGTGGAGTTCATGGGACTTCGAACAAATATACCCCAAGGAGATCATAAAGAAGGTTTTGTAATGGAACTAGATCAAAGAGAATATTTTGGGGAGGGAGATTGTGTTCTCCAATCACAAAAATAAACCAAAAAATTTAAAAATCAAAAGAAGGTCCTCTAAGGAAAACCACAAAGTGGCTTTATTAGATCTAGAAAAGATAAAATCAAAGGGTGCATATGAGGGTGAAAACCTCTATGAGGCACTCGATGATGGAGGATTCAATCTTCCCACCACAAAAATATCAAGAGAAATTAGCACTATTAGTTGAGGATTCTAAACCCATCAATGTTGGCACAACAAAAACACCAAAGATAACATACCATGTAGCAACTCTTCATCCCGAAGAAAAAGTGGGCTTCTTAGCATTTATCAATGAAAGAAAAATCAAATTTTCATGGAAAAGTGTAGACATGCCAGGGATAGATCTAGCATTGGCCATACATCACCCAGCATATTTCTTGGAGCTAAACCCATCAAGTAGAAGCTACAAAAGATGCATCCACAAATAACACTATTGGTCAAGGTAGAACTTTAGAAACTATTAGATGTGCGCTTCATCAGACCCATTGACTATCCTGAATGGGTATCCAATCTAGTACTAGTTTCAAATCCCATTAGGGGCATAAGGATCTGCATATACTTCCAAGATCTAAACAAGGCTTTCCCAAAGGATGACTTCCCTCTACCTAGCATTGACATGATCATAGATCTAACTGTAGGGCAAGAAATGCTATCACTGGTGGATGAATTCTTTGGATACAATCAAATAAAAATATCCCTTCAGGACCAATATAAAATAGCTTTCATGTGTGCATGGGGAACCTTCTACTGGAATAACATTCCATTCAGTCTAAAGAATGCAGGGGAAACCTATCAATGAGCAATGACTACCATCTTTCATGATATGTGAACCAAAAAGAAAATAGGTCGGGGAATACCCACTATTCTCCTTCGGTCATTCAATAATGTCCTAGGAACACAAATTGGATTGACTATCAACCTCAAAGGTGAATCAATTCTCAATAAGGAAGACCAAGGAGGGGGTTCTTTAAGCTTTGAGGGGTTCACCACCAAGAAAAAGCTTGGAAAAGACAACTTAACATTCAACTCACAAAACCTAGTAATGCAAGCTAAATGATGGATGCAAATGATGAAATTAAGCAACAAAAAGTTATGATGTATGTACCTGGGAAGTCTAGAAATGTGATGAGGATTTCAGAAATGCAAAAATGTTGTCAAAATATGCCAAGGAGGACTAAGATTCCCTTACTGTTGTCTTAGTCCCGCTGCTATTTTTAGGGGAAATGCAAAATCTTTGGATGTTAGAACATGATCTGAAAGAATCTCTGCAAAATTACTTTGGGAGGACTAAGATGCCCTTGTTGCCGACTTAGTCTCATTCTAAATTTATAAAATCTTCGAAAGTGATCTTGAGGCTCAATTTTTGCACTTCCTTCTTCTCAGATCTCAGGTCCTAAAACTTCCAGATCTAGTTTGTAGGTGAGTTTCCATGAAGATGACAACTTTGCAACTTTTCACTTCAAATGATCTTCAAATCTTCAACCTAAATCTGCAAACACAAACACACAAGAGAGGAAAAACTTTTTTATTGTTAGTAAATGGGGGTTTTCCTTGGTCAAACCCCTTGTTGGTAACTAAACCTTGAAATGAAATGAAATAAAGGAGGGAAATGATGAATGAACAAAATTCTATGTTGCAACTCATCAAACCCTTTTTGTGAAATCTACAAACTTGTGTGAAGTGGATAGCTTGAATGTAGATCTTGAATCAAAGGGATGCTTGATAGATATTGACTTGAATTGCTTGCTTGAGTCAAAAACCTACATCACAAATGTTAGCTCAAAAAAACACATGATGTAAGAATGTCTTTGATATGATGCTTGAATCTTGATAATGGCTCCAAATGCTTGACGAACTACTCTTGAACACTCTTGATCTCATAAACTTTCCTTAGGAATGAATAAGTTGGATGCTTGTTAAGATAAAATGATTGAAAGAACCTTGTATTTATACTTACCTATGTTTAATATCCTGAAATTACACCACAACAAGCCGACATATGAATTCATTAACTAAAGGAGGCTAAATCCCACCAAGATTTGAAATTAAATCCCAAAAAATAACTTAAAGGGGACTAAGACGCCCTAGGTGGAATCTTAGTCCCAAGGCATGAAACTTGGGGCATAGACTCCAAAAAGGGGCCCATTTAAGGTGCCTTTGAAATTAGGGTCCCAAGACCTTTGGAGGAAAAAGACGCCCTAGGTGGCATCTTAATCCCAACCCAAAATTAAAGACACACAGTCAGAATATTAAATTATCATTTATCCTTTGATGTTTGTCAAGATTATCCATAGAAATATGTGGTTTATTAGGCTTGTGGATGCAAAATAGGAACAATTAAGACATAAATAAGGATAAAAAAAGCAAGGCGGGGCCAAACAAGTTTCAAAATGCAAGGGTATGCATTTTCCTACACTAAATTTAGCCCCCACTTTAGTGAGAGGAAGAACTTCAACCTCATACTAAAGTAGCCAACCACACAATCAAGAGGGGTTCATATGTATGAGTGCTAGTAAGATATGATGACAATAACCAAGAGGGTGGCCAAGTACCCATGATCAAGATCCTATGGCAAACCAACATAAGCACAAAGGAACACACATGTGGATGATATATGAAGCCATAACCAGTTTAACAAACATACACCATCAAAGATAGAAAAAAAGTAAAAATGAAAAAAATAATGCAACAGATCAAGCTTCGACTAGCCATCCAACGTGTTGTGGACTGAGTCTAGGTTGTTTTTCCAAAAGGGTTTACAAGTGGAACGTGGTGTCCACTATGCAAACAAAATACATGCTCACAAGGGCTAGTGAAGCTAGTTGTTCACTAGGTAAGCCCCAAGAGGTCCATATCAAATTCATACCCCCATGACTATGATAAGGACAAAAAGAAAATACACTCTCACAAGGGCTACTGAAGCTAGTTGTTCACTAGGTGAGCCACAAGGAACCATATCAAAGCCATACCTCCATGAATTTAATAAGGTACAAAAAAATGCATGCTCACAAGGGCTAGTGAAGATAGTTGTTCACTAGGTGAGCCTGAAGGAACCATATCAAAGCCATACCTCCATGATTTTAATAAGGTACAAAAATGAAACACAACAAGAAAGAGGGATCTTTGAAGGAGTTTTTCTTTGTTCACATGGGGTCTTAATCTAACGGGACATTGTTCCTAATGTCTCCAAGAGAAGACCAATCAAAGGATAAAAGATTCACAACTGAGAGAATGTAGTGTGTCGCATCACCACTAAGAGGAATGTAATATGCTAAGATAGATCAAGCTCCTAAAGGACATTACTCCCAATGTCACCACAAAGAGAAAAAGACATCACATGAAGTAAGAAAACCACATCAAGGAACATTGAAGAATGCCAAAATAATGCCAATGTATGCCCCCACTTTAAAGGAATTGTGAAAAATCATGCTGTGAGAAATTACTTAAAAGTATCCAAAACATGAAAAAGGAAAAGATGGTTCCCCCCCAAAAACATGTAAGGAAACTATGGATTTGGGGTCAGTATCTATCTTTGCTGCAATGATATTAAAGAGCTCATAATTGTCATCATTCCCAAAATACACATAGAACTGGAAGAATGACACAAAGAGAGTGAAAACAAAATGAAAAACCTTTTGAGTCAACATGGAAGAGACATAGGGTGTCTTGACGCCTTGCATCATCCCCAAAATGGAAACACAAGACAAAAATGCAAATGAAAGGAAAAGATCAATGAAAAGGCAAAAGCTTATGACATATAGAAGAATGAAGGTACAAATAGAGGAATGAACATAGAGAGGAAACATCAAACAATACAGTAGGTCATCCACCTCCCAATCTCAATCTATATAAGTGAAAGGTAGAAAACAAACCTAAGGGACAATGACAGATGCATTACTTGGAAAAGGATATCTACTTCTTCCCCCCACTAAGTGTGATACAAGAATGAGCCAAGGTAGGTGATGAGAAAGATCATGTAAGAGTGAGGATATAATTTTCTACAACTATTACATGACAAAGGGGGAGGAAAATGATAGGCTAAGCAATCACTTGATAGAAATCATTTCCATCGAAGTGAAAGTTTTGTAATACAAACTTGAATGCATGATACTCATCGATGTTGTGTCTGAGAGTTTGGTGGTATCAACAATGTGGGACATTTGCATCTTTAGGATATAGTATGAATCCATCTTTCATTGGTGGTAGTGTTATTAGTTCTTTGTTCAAAAGAAATTGTAATTTCCTTTCACTTTCGGGTGGTGGACAAGGGAATTTTAGTTTTTGTAGCTTGTAGGGCCTCTTACACTTGCTAGATTCACCAATTTATCGAGTTAAAAGTTGAGGAGTACCTAAGGTAATCCTATCATCCTTGTAATTGTTATGAGTCATTGGTTGTTCCTTAGGAAGAAGGACATTCATATTGGGAGGAGAATCTAAGATCACTTTACCATCGTATGTTGTGAGAGGGATCTTGATATCCTAACCCCTTTTTGTTTTCATTAGTTTGTATTTGGTCTAGGAGTTGATGAATTTCATGTTTACTTATTGTATCACATCCTTGTTTACTCAATATTTTGAATCCCTTTCCATATGTTTGTTCTACATTGATTGGAGTGTTTGTTACTATGTTATCATAAAATGGTTGAGTGTTTGCTTGTTTAGAAGAGATAGGTTCACCTATTGTAGGGAACTTATGTTCTACTTTTGTTTCAGTTTCAGGATATAAGTAACCAGACATCTCAATAGGTGGTATTGTAGGGGGGTTTCGTTGTGTCATGGATGGATAAAAGGATGCATTAGCTTCAAGGTTGTTAAGACAATCATTTAGGAACGTATTCATCAATTCTCAACAATGAAGACCCAAGAGGGAGTTCTTTAATCTTTGAGGGGTTCACCACCAAGCAAAAGATTGGAAAAGACAACTTAGCATTCAACTCACAAAACCTAGTAATGCAAGCTAAATGATGGATGCAAATGATCAAATTAAGCAACAAAAAGTTATGGTGTTTGTACCTGGAAATTTTGGAAATGTGATGAGGATTTTGGAAATGAAAAAATGTTGTCAAAATATGTCAAGGAGGACTAAGATGCCCTTACTATTGTCTTAGTCCCGCTGCTATTTTCAGGGGAAATGTGAAATCTTCAGATGCCAGAATAGGATCTGAAAGAAACTTTGCAAAATTCCCTTGGGAGGACTAAGATGCCATTGCTACCGACTTAGTCCCATTATGAATTTTTGAAATTTCTTTGAATGTGATTGTAAGGCTTAATGTTTGCACTTCCTTCTTCTTAGATCTTAGGTCCAGAAACTTCTAGATCTGGTCTATAGGTGAGTTTCTGTGAAGGTGACAACTTTGCAATGCAACTTTGCAACTTTGCACTTCAAATGATCTTCAAGTCTTCAACCCAAATCTGCAAATAAAAACACACGGGAGGAAAAAATTGTTGATTGTTAGTAAATGGGGTTTTTCCTTGGTAACACCCCTTATTGGTAATTATGGACAAAGATCTTGGGACCCTAATGCTCTCTTGCACTTCTAGGGTTTTTCACCTAAAAGGAGAGAGATGGGCCAAAATGGGAAATGTCCCCAATCAAAACTAATGCAAATATGGATAAATCATGCATAAATGCAATGTCTAAATGCAATAAACTGATAAAAGAAATGGCTTATTAATGTAAAACCTAAGAAATGCAATTTTTTTTAAAACACATTATAATATGCAAAATGACCTAAGAATGCAAGTAAACTATAACAGAAATGAATGAGACTGAAGAGGTGCACCTGGAAATTGGAATGTGATGCAGAGAGGCTCTGGAATACTACAAAATTTGTTGTTAAGACCAACTGGGACACTTATGCCAAGCTAGGCGACTTAGTCCTTTTTCGGGAAGATTCTACTAGAACAAGTTTCAGCCAAATGGGTATCTAGAAATGCAAAAATCACTTTTCAAGCTAGGCAGTGGAACTAATTCTCCAATGATGGCAACTTAGTCCACCTTCAGCTTTCAAGAATTTCAGGACAAGAACCTATAGCTCTCAGTCTACACTCCTCTTCTTGACATGTGTCCAGATTTGAAACTACAGAAATTGGGCTAAAAGAGGTCTCCAAGATTCACTTAGGGATTTGTTGACTTGAATGGATTTGATGAGTTGAAAACACCTTTTTATCACCTTTCTCTTTGAAAAATATGCATACAAGACCTACAAAACACACATGCAAAGAGGGGGAAAAGGGGTAAGGGTTAGAGAATAGGGGTTTGCCTTGGTTAAACCCCAATTTGGTAATCAAACCCTTAAAAATTAAATGAAATGAAGAGAGAATGATGAATGAACAACATGCAATGCTACAACTCACCAAACCCTTGATGTAGAAATCTGAAGATATGCAAATGGATGCTCCAATGGATGCTTGATAATGCCTAGAATGCTTGAGAATTATGAATGATTGTATGCTAATGTGTGGATGAATGTATTAGACTAATTAGGGGGGAAATGAGAGGAAAACCCTCTATTTATACTTAATCTTACAATATTTCCCAAAAATAACACATCACAAGCCGACCTAAAGGTTAAGAGAATAATATCCCGCTAGAAATTTAAAATAATTTTGATTTTTGTGCCCAGTGGGACTAAGTCACCCCAGGTGGTGACTTGGTCCCACCAGGGAAATTTTACTGGGTGTTGGAAATTAAAGTAAATTTAATGATGTTTAACGGGATTATTCTCAAAAATACACTTAAGTAGGGTCAAAAAGTGTATTAAGGGGTCATTTAAACATAAGAAAGGGTCAAATTATTGATGACAAGCCTAGAAAAGTGTGAGTTTGTTACAACTCTTTACAACATTTTGAAATAATACTTGGTAAGTGATAAAAAGAGGTTATTTAAGTGAATTATAATGAAAGGGTCCTAGAAAAGTGTGAAAGTGGGTTACAACACTTCACAACACTTTTGCAAGACATCCTAGAATTCTTAATGATTCATAAGAACCCAAGACCTAATGTGAATGTATTGGCCACATTTCAACATTAAATCTAGGCAAAATCAAGCCAAAATCACTAGGAGGGCCTAAACATGAGAAAAAGTAGAAGGGTTACTTTTTCTATGTCCACAGTAATTAAACCTTGAAATGAAATGAAATAAAGGAGAGAAATGATGAATGAACAAAATGCTATGTTGCAACTCACCAATCCCTTGTTGTGAAATATGCAAACTTGTGTGAAGTGGCAAGCTTGAACGTAGATCTTGAATCAAAGGGATGCTCGATAGATATTGACTTGAATTGCTTGCTTGATTCAAAACCCTACATCACAAATGTTAGCTCAAAACACACATGATGCAAGAGTACCTTTGATATGATGCTTGAATCTTGATGATGGCTCCAAATGCTTGATGAATTGCTCTTGAATGCTCTTGATCTCATGAACTTTCCTTAGGAATAAATAATTGAATGCTTGTTAGGATAAAATGATTGAAAGAACCTTGCATTTATACTTACCTATGTTTAATATCCCAAAATTACACTACAACAAGTTGACATATGAATTCATTAATTAAAGGAGGATAAATCCCACCAAGATTTGAAATTAAATCTCGAAAATAACTTAAGGAGGACTAAGATGCCCTAGGTGGTGTCTTAGTCCCGAGGCATGAAACTAAGGGCATAGACTTTGAAAAGGGGCCCATTAAGGTGCCTTTGAAATTGGGTTCCCAAGACCTTTGGAGGACAGAGATGCCCTAGGTGGCATTTTAGTCCCAACCCAAAAATCAGGGACACACTACCAGAATCATTAAATTATCATTTGTCCTTTAATTTTTATTGAGATTAGCGATAAAAGATGTGGTTTATTAGGCTTGTGGATGAAAAATAGGACCAATTAAGACACAAATAAGGATAAAAAAAGTAATGCGGGCCCAAACAAGTGTGAAAATCTAAGGCTATGCATTTTCCTACACCACAGTATGTTGCATACTACTATGGAGGATTATGTGGATGACATACTGGAAAAATCCATCAATAGGGTAGATTATTTGACCAACCTAACAAAGGTGTTTTATAGGCTAGAACAATGCAACTTGTGTCTCAACCCAAAGAAATGTGTATTCGATGTGACTTCTAGAAAAATATTGGGTTACATAGTATCGAGAAGAGGCATCGAGGTAGATCTCACAAAGGTAAAAGCTATATTAGAAATGTCTCCTCCAAGAACATTGAAGCAGCAGAGAAGCCTACAAGGAAAAGTACAATCAATCAGGAGATTCATTGCATAGTTGGCAGACAAGTGCCACCCGTTCACCCATTTGTTACACAAAGACATAACATTCAAATGGGATGGAAGATGTGATCAAGAATTCCAACAAGCAAAGGATTACTTACTCACTCCTCCAGTACTAATTCCACCAATCTAAGATAAGGGAATGATCGTATATGTTTCTACAACACCAAAAGTGTTAGTAGCTCTCTTAGCACAACTAGATGATAATAACAAGGAAAGAGTGGTCTATTATATCACTTGAACACTGGTGGGATATGAATTGAATTATTCACCCACATAAATAGTGTGTCTATCTATCATCTTTGTAGAATAGAATTTGAGACACTACATCTTAAACAAACAAGTAAAGTTGATATCCAAAGTAGATCCCCTAAAATATCTATTAGCGAAAGCAACTCTAATAGGGAGGATCACTATGTGGGTAATGATACTTAGCAAGTTTGACATTGAGTACATTGATAAAAAAGATATCAAAGGAAAAATCATAGCAAATCAATTGGTAGATGCACTGATGAAAGATCATCAACCTCTAACAATAGAATTTCTAGATGAACATATACTACTAATAGATTAGTCTAGCCATTGGACCTTATACTTTGACGGGTCCCACACTCAGCACGAATTAGGAGCAGGTATCTTATTTCTCACACCACAGGGAGATAGTATACCTAAGGCTTACAGGATTTCATTTCCATGTACCAATAACATCTCTAAATATGAAGCACTAATCACAAGACTAAAGATGCCCATAGAATGGAGGATAAAGGAACTACAGGTTTATGGAGACTCCCAACTAGCAATCAAGAAAGTAATTGATGAATATCAAACAAAGGATGACAAGCTAATGCCATATAAAAGAATGGTTGATAGTTTCAAATGGTACTGTTGTCACCTAGAATTGCACCCTATGCAAAGTTTATAAAAAACTGCACTTTCTAGAGCAACATGGGATCATTTCAAGGCTGTGGGTCACCTATAGTTGAAATGAACCTCTGGAGAAGGCCGACTTCCTTTGGGTATCACCTAAAACTACTGATTCTTTGAAGGGAAAGGGAGAAGGAGTACATAAATTGAAACTAAATTAAGGTGATGCACCGAAATGGCAGGAACAATGAGATACTCAATTTTCACCTGAATACTGACGATGAACATAAGATTACACATCAAATTCTGCAAGCCTTGCACTAACATTTCACAAGCAGGTTCGATTCACACACTTTTTCCAAAGAGGAAAGAAATATTTTCACATATCAGAACCTATGTGTGACTAAATGAACACAATTTGTAATTTGTATAATGATACTTTTGCAAAGGCATGAAATGCAAGATAAAGTTATGAAGGAATGAAAGAAATTCACAAAAATAACTTGATCATGAACCTGAAATGTAGAGCACTCTGCAAGAACAAGATGGAAATCCGAACATCAATAGTCACCAAGGCAAACTTTATATATCATGCTCCAAAATGAGTTACAAAATTCTGATAATCCAAGAGAGGACTGTAAAAGTCACAAACTTCAGAAAAGCATAAGGAGAACTCCTTACAAATAGGTAAAAAATGCCTTATATACAAAAAGATGTCGGCCCCCTGCCTTAGGGTTTACATAAATATCTGCTCCGAAAATATTTGCCTTAGATCTTTTGTCTAGAATTAATGTTGCGTTCGATTGCATCCTTGTTGTCCATGTCGATGTGAAAGATTGCCTTCAGGGGAAACCTTCTTGATCCTTCTACAACCACCGCATTCACTTTTGCTCCTCATGTCGATCTTTGAATCTTCCCAGCTGAGCGCTTTGAATGCTCTGAGCTCATAAACAATACACATTGCTTTTCATCTTGTTGATCTTCTTCATCTGGTTCAGCTGCCAACGATTCACTCGTAGCTTCCTCTGATTGGCTGAGCATACTCCACATAGACTCTTCGGGTGGTCAAAAGCTCCCTCTGTAGAATCGCATGTCGGTGAGACACTAATCGTGTCTCCCCGATGCGATTAAATCTTCCCATGGTTATCGGCATAGCTTGAAACTGTCAATGAGAGCTCTTAGCAAGCCCAAAAGTTATATCGAAGTCATCCTTGTCATCGCTCAGAACATCGGCAAGACACCCAAGTGTCGGTGAGAAATTTTACCAAAGGCAGAACGTTACCCCGAGACCCGTCATCTTCAACAGGAGTTGATGGAGGTCACCCCGAATGCACTCCATTCTACCGAGCTCTACATTTCTTTCGGCAAGACTCCGGCAAGTCGGGAAGACTTCATAGTGATGCCCACTAGTCATACCGATACCCGCCTCAGTCGCTGAGATCACATCATGTTGGCAAGACATCACTCCGATGGCTGGAAGCTACACTGATGCCTTTTATGTCAGGGAGACCCTCTGTTGGTTGGTGAGACCTTCTGCTTTGTTGGATCTTTCTCCCCGAGCTTGTTTCCTTTCGGCAAGACTTCGGTTAGTCGCTGGGACCTCATGGCGACGGCTTCAACTCTTGGCAAGGCCCCTTTGTTGTCGGTGAGACAATGGCCTATCGGCCAGACCTCTCACCAGGCTCCTCATCCTTCGGCGATGAGTTTACTTTTTTTTTTAGTCGAGGAGACATCGCCTAATCACTGAGACTTCATGGCGATGAGAACTTGCTTTGCCGATGTCGTTTCATTCATTGAGACTTCTGATGGATTGGCAAGACTTATGCCAATACTACCTCATGTCGGCGAGACCTTTTTGGTTGGTGAGACCTTTATAATTTTATGTCGATGTCAAACTTTCTTAGCAGTCGACCTTTCAACCGAACTCCTTCAAAAATGGCGAGGTGAGGCCAAGACGAAACTGGAACCGAGACCGAGGGGAGAAAGGGGGCAGAAGCGAAGATAGATGAATCTTGGCAGAACCGGGATCAGGACCAAATCCATCCCTGAAACTTTCTTCAAGTTTCAGGTTCGGATTCTGACCCGGTCCCGCCCCTGACAAAACTCAAAAGAAGGCGAAGGAAGGAATGAAAAAGGAAGAAAGACAAATGGGAGAAAGCAACTCCGACGAAATACAAAGAAGAAAGGAAAAAAAGGCAGGCGGAACTGGGACCGGATCCGGAATAGGGGCAAGAATCAAAGAGTCAGTGGAACCAGAACCGGAACAAAATCCGGACATGAAACCTTCTTCAAGTTTCAAGTTCAGATTATGTTCCGATCCCGCCCTTGGCAACATCCGAGACATGAAGGAAGAAAAGAAAAACACAAGGGGGAACCAAGGAGGAAGAGATAACCCTCGATCCCAGGCCACGAAGAAAAGGAAAGAAGAAAGAGAGGGATCGGGGCCAGAACAAAACCAGAAACTGGAACCTTGGAAAAGTTCCAGGTTTGGTTTCAGTCTGACTCTGCCCCCGATGGAAACAAAATAGAGCCCGACAAAGAAAGAAAAGGAGGAACTGAGGTCGGAACTGGACTAGAAAAAGGAACTGGAACCTTTGGAAAGGTTCCAAGTTTGGATATCGACCCAGTTCTGCCCCCGGCAGAAACAAAAGAAAAGACAAGAAGGAAGCAAAAAGGAAAGAGGGAAAGGCAAGGAAAAATAGAAAACCCACCCCCAAACTGAAAATATGCACGCTGGGCTCAACCCTCGTGGGAGCCACATTTAATCCACGTTCCGAATTATGAAACATTATTTTCCCTTACATCTGCACAAGAAGCAAACAAGTTAGGAAAATGTGATCCTGATGCAAGTGTCCCCCCATTTGGTCTTTGAGAACCTCTGAAAGCATGGGTTACCTTGCTTGATTGAACCCATAGGTGAAAAATGGTTAACATTTTTGGCGACCTTTGTTGGATGTTTGCCTGCTAAACATGTAGACCAGTAGCCTAGTCCTATCCATTGGGCATGGAGTCATGGGAAAACTTAGAAACAGACCTGGGGCAGCCTAATACATGGTTGTAACTCATTTGAGGCTCACTAGAACACTTGGAAACTTTATTGAAAACAGGAAAAATTGCTGAATGGAAACTACTTAACTGTGCTGGGACAACACTTAGGGAATGTAAACTACATCTAAACCTACCCTACACTAACCAGTAAGAAACTAGTCAAACAAAACCATTCACAGGATGGTTGAAATAGCTGCCTTCTCTCCTCAATATAGAATGACTGGCATGTTTAGGGATAGCAGAATAAAAGTGGGACACATGAAGATATTTAACAAGACGATGCACTGCCCCTTGAAAGAGGTGAAAAATTTCACTCACCTCAACAAATAGACCATATGTATTGTCAACTAAAGGAGGAAAAATGAGCTGAACAAACTCTTGTTTGGCTGTCAGTGTATCTTGGACATCTTCTTTTGTTGTAACTTCATGTGTTTGTATAGGATTGGTGCTTGGTGTTGCATTGGACTCCATCTGAGCTAAGTACCTGATTGGACAACCCCTAGTAAGGGTAAAGCTTAAACTCTCCTTGCTAGCCTCTCGTTGATCTCTAAAGACTTCATCTTTTCCTTGAAAAGATGTTGATTGAAGGTAATGTGTAGGTTGTTCATTGGCTACTACAATCTGATCCTCTTGACTAAGGAGCTGATATCCTTGTTGGATAACTGAAAACAAATCTTCAAACTGTGGCTCCTTATGATCTTTGTCCATGACAGAATACACCTCCTTTTCAACAAAGTGGGGGAGCTCATCTAGTAAGTTCACAGGCTCAATGACATTACCTTCAACAACCTCTTCAATAGTCTCACCATCTTGAATGGGCTGATCACATGCTTCCCTCTCACATGATACTAGTTCATCATCTATGTTGGAACAAAAAGCTTCTATGATATCATCTAACTCATAATTTTGCATTAAATCTAGATGAATATTATCATTCAGTTGCTCCATACCAGGCATAGATGCTATCATGTATGTGAGATCTTGATCTTCATCGACAAATTGAGGAAGCTTATTGAACAAGTCAACAATACTCTCTGGATGTTCCAAACCAACTGGTAAAATAGGAACCTACACGTTCTCTTCAGCTTGCTCAACAAATTGAGGAAGTTCATCGAATAAAGAAGTGAATTGTTCCTCTTCATGTGGCTCCCTTTGCAGTGGACCTTCGGTATCCTATGCCTGCGAGTGAAAATCTTCAACTGTCTGTTGTCCTACTTCCCACCTCTCTTCCTGTTTGAGCTTTTCTTGCTGTAGTCGGTAACATGCTACAGCTAAATGCATTGGATTTACTTTGCTAATTTTCTCCTTGAGGAGTAAGTCATTTGGATCAATGGGCTAGTCTTGAGGGATGATGGACTGATCTAGTTCAGGTACTACCTTCTCTTGCATCGAATTGAATCCCTTAAAGCTTGGAATTTCAAAATGAGAAGACTTACTAGTGGAGTCAAGAGGCTGGCTTTGCCTGAAGTTGGAAAACTTGTATTTGGGAACCTCATGTTCAAAAAAATTTAGCCTCCTTTCTGCCTCTTTTGTAGCCAGCTACTGGGAAAGGTTCTCCTCAAATTGCTTCTTTTGCAGCTCCTCCATTAGTTGATGTTGATAATCAGAGTAAGCTTGAGTGTTCTGCACCTTAGCAGAGAGTAGCTTCATTTGTTCTTCCTTAGCAGCTATTTCCTATTCAAGGTCTCCCTTGAACTGGATTCTTTTTGCCACTCTTTCTTGATCATAAAAGCAGCCTTGCTCAGCCACTTCTTGCTGTCGCAAAATAGTACCCTGCTGCATCTTGATATCAACCAACATCTTAGATAGACATGCAAGTGCTTTACTAATATCGTTAATCTTCATATTGTGAAGACCTTGACTGAGATCCCACAACGTATGATCAATCTGTTGGAGCAGGTCTAATATGTTTCGGTATGGATGTGTAGGAGCAACATACTCATGATATGGAGGGTAATAGTAAGCATCTTCATAAATATTTGACATCTTTTTATTGAAAGAGTTGGAAACTCAGAAATAACATATTATTTTGAGACATACCAAGACCTGTGCCTGTGAAACCATAAGATTTGAGCTCGGAGTCACCAGGTATGTAAAGAAAATGCCTCCAAAAGGCTGAAACCACTGTTGCACACACCAAACAGCAGCAATAAAATGTCTAAACATGAACTGAGAAGCAGTTCACAGTCCCACCGGGCGTGCCAGAAACTGTTGTCACCTAGAATTGCACCCTATGCAAAGTTTATAAAAAACTACGCTTTCTAGAGCAACATGGGATCATTTCAAGGCTGTGGGTCACCTATAGTTGAAATGAACCTTTGGAGAAGGCCGGCTTCCTTTGGGTATCACCTAAAACTACTGATTCTTTGAAGGGAAAGGGAGAAGGAGTACATAAATTGAAACTAAATTAAGGTGATGCACCGAAATGGCAGGAACAATGAGATACTCAATTTTCACCTGAATACTGACGATGAACATAAGATTACACATCAAATTCTGTAAGCCTTGCACTAACATTTCACAAGCAGGTTTGATTCACACACTTTTTTCGGAGAGGAAAGAAAGATTTTCACATATCAGAATCTATGTGTGACTAAATCAAAACAATTTGTAATTTTTATAATGATACTTTTGCAAAGGAAGGCATGAAACGCGAGATAAAGTTATGAAGGAATGAAAGAAATTCACAAAAATAACTTGATCATGAACCTGAAATGCAGAGCACTCTGCAAGAACAAGATGGAAATCCGAACATCAATAGTCACCAAGGCAAACTTTATATATCATGCTCCAAAATGAGTTACAAAATTCTGCTAATCCGAGAGAGGACTGTAAAAGTCATAGACTTCAGAAAAGCATAAGGAGAACTCCTTACAAAGAGGCAAAAAATGCCTTATATGCAAAAATATGTCGGCCCCCTGCCTTAGGGTTTACATAAATATCTACTTCGAAAAGATCTGCCTTAGATCTTTTGCCTGGAATTAATGTTGCATTCGATTGCATCCTTGTTGTCCATGTCGGTGTGAAAGATTGCCTTCAGGGGAAACCTTCTTGATCCTTCTGCAACCACCGCATTCACTTTTGCTCCTCGTGTCGATCTTTGAATCTTCCCAACTGAGTGCTTTGAATGCTCTGAGCTCATAAATGATACACGTTGCTTTTCATCCTATTGATCTTCTTCATCTAGTTCAGCTGCCAACAATTCACTCGTAGCTTCCTCTGATTGGCTGAGCATACTCCACATAGACTCTTCGGGTGGTCAAAAGCTCCCTCTATAGAATCTCATGTCGGTGAGACACTAATCGTGTCTCCCCAATGCGATTAAATCTTCCTGTGGTTATCGGCATAGCTTGAAACTATTGATGAGAGCTCTTAGCGAGCCCAAAAGTTATATCGAAGTCATCCTTGTCATCGTTCAGAACATTGGCAAGACACTCGAGTGTCGGTGAGACATTTTACCGAAGGCAGAATGTTACCCTGAGACCCCTCATCTTCGGCAGGAGTTGATTGAGGCCACCCCGAATGCACTCCATTCTACCGAGCTCTACATTTCTTTCGAAAAGACTCCAGCAAGTCAGGAAGACTTCATAGCGAGGCCCACTAGTCATACTGATACCCGCCTCAGTCACTGAGACCACATCATGTCAGCAAGACATCACTCTGATGGCTGGAAGCTACACCGATGCCTTTTATGTCGGGGAGACCCTCTGTTGGTTGGTGAGACCTTCTGCTTTGTTGGATCTTTCTCCCCAAGCTTGTTTCCTTTCGGCAAGACTTCGATTAGTCGCTGGGACCTCATGGTGATGGCTTCAACTCTTGGTGAGGCCCCTTTGTTGTTGGCAAGACATTGGCCTATCAGCCAGACCTCTCACCAGGCTCCTCATCCTTCGGCGATGAGTTTACTTTTTTTTTTATTCAGGGAGACATCGCATAATCGCCGAGACTTCGTGGCGATGAGAACTTGCTTTGCCGATGTCGTTTCATTCATTGAGACTTCTGATGGATTGGCAAGACTTATGCCGATACTACCTCATGTCGGCGAGACCTTTTTGGTCGGTGAGACCTTTATAATTTTATGCCAATGTCAAACTTTCTCGGCGGTCGACCTTTCAACCAAACTCCTTCAAAATTGGCGGGGCGATGCCAAGACAAAACTGGAACCGGGACCGAGGGGAGAAAGGGGGTGGAAGCGAAGACAGATGAATCCCGGCGGAACCGGGATCAAGACAAAATCCATCCTTGAAACTTTCTTCAAGTTTCAGGTTTAGATTCCGACCCGGTCCCGCCCCTGACAAAACTCAAAAGAAGGTGAAGGAAGGAACAAAAAAGGAAGAAAGACAAATGGGAGAAAGCAACCCTAACGAAATACAAAGAAGAAAGGAAAAAAAGGCAGGTGGAACCGGGACCGAATCCAAAATGGGGGAAAGAATCAAAGAGTCAGTGGAATCAGAACCAGAACAAAATCCGAACATGAAACCTTCTTCAAGTTTCAAGTTTGGATTCCGTTCCGATCCCGCCCCCGACAACATCTGAGACATGAAGGAAGAAAAGAAAAACACAAGGGGGAACCAAGGAGGAAGAAACAACCCTCGATCCAAGGCCATGAAGAAAAGGAAAGAAGAAAGAGCGGGATCGGGGCCGGAACAAAACCAGAAACTGGAACCTTGGAAAAGTTCCAGGTTTGGTTTCAGTCTGACTCCGCCCCCGATGGAAACAAAGAAGGAGCTAGACAAAGAAAGAAAAGGCGAAACCGAGGTCAGAACCGGACCAGAAAAAGGAACCGGAACCTTTGGAAAGGTTCCAAGTTCGGATATCGACCCGGTTCCACCCCCGGCAGAAACAAAAGAAAAGACAAGAAGGAAGCAAAAAGGAAAGAGGGAAAGGCAAGGAAAAACAGAAAACCCACCCCCAAACTGAAAATATGCACGCTAGGCTCAACCCTCGTGGGAGCCACATTTAATCCACGTGTCGAATTATGAAACATTATTTTCCCTTGCATCTGCACAAGAAGCAAACAAGTTAGGAAAATGTGATCCTGATGCAAGTGTCCCCCCATTTGGTCTTCGAGAACCTCTGAAAGCATGGGTTACCCTGCCTGATTGAACCCATGGGTGAAAAATGGGTAACAGGTACTTTGTCATCATCACCTTTGAACAGGTTCCTAGGATTGAAACAACAGAGCAGTTGATGCTATGGCGATGATAGGTTCACTTCTTGAAATTCCTAAATATGAACTCCTTGTGGAGCAACTCTGTATCCCAATATTTGATATCCCATAATCATAATTGGTTTTTTATGTTGTTGGTCCTAACTCACCATGGTACCAAGATACGCTTGACTATATCCAGCATGGTATCATACCTCCTAGCTTAATAGTGAACCAAAAGAAAACCTTTGCCTATAGAACATCCTAATTCACCATCTTAGGAGATACCTTATATAGACAAATTCTAGATAGAACATTACTTCGATGTCTCAATGTGGAAGAAGCACAAACCACTTTACAAGAAGTGCACGAAGGTATTTGTGGGTCTCATGCTAGTGGACCTAATCTAGTACAAAAATTGCTTAGAATAGGGTATTATTGGGCCTCAATGGAGCAGGAAACTATTCATTTCTCAAAGAGATTCTGCCAATGTCAACAACACGGTGATCTTGTTCACACACGAACATGGGAATTGAGACTTATAACAATGCCATTGCCTTTCTCACTGTGGGGATTATACTTGATAGGTAAGATCTATCTTTCTTCATCAAATGGGCCTAAGTTCATTATCACCACAATTGAATACTTCACAAAGTGGATAGAATCAATTCCATTAACTTACATCACAAGAAAATAGATATCCAATTTTATTTAGAATTATCTCATTTGTCGATATGGAATTCCCCAAACCATCATAATGCATAACGAAACCCCATTCAAAAACCAAGATTTTTGTGAGCTTTGTTCCAATTTTTCTATCCAACACCAATTCTCAATGCCCTAATATCCCCAAGGAAATGGTCAAGCTAAAGCATTTAATAAAACCATCCTAAAAATACTGAAAAATATTGTTAATAACGCCAATCGTGATTGGAATTTACAACTAAACCCAGCCCTATGGGCTTACTAAACCAACATTCACACACCTATAGGTGCCACAAATTTTTCCTTGGTCTATGGATCTAAAGAAATCTTACCTATTGAAGTTGAAATCCCCTTGCTGTGAATATCCCTGAAAGACATGATCAACAATGAGGCATATTGGGTGTCCAAATTGAATGAGTTGGAACTCTTAGATGAAAGGTGTTTGAATGTGTTAAACCATCTCCAGGTTTATCAAAATTGGCTCAAATGAAGCTACAACATAAAGATAAAAAATAGAAGCTTTCAAGTTGGAGACCTACTACTAAAAGAGAATCAAAAGATCCAACTGAATCAAGATGGGAAGGGGAAGTTTGAACCAAACTGGTTAGGTACTTTCATCATCACAATAAGCTATGGCTCTAGAGATTACCAGTTAGCTACTCCTGAAGGAGAACCTTTAGTTGAACCTCTGAATAACAACCATCTCAAAAGGTTTTTTACTTGAGCGCATTAGAGTATCCCAGGAAAAAAAGCTAAAAAAGCAAAAAAATCAAAAAAATCAAAAATCAAGAAAAATAGTAAAGAGAAATAAAATGTTCTTTAAGTGAAAACCACTTTGTGGTGCTTCTAGGATAGGTACCATAGTGAAAACCTGGTAAACATGCACTACATTTGAATTAGACCTGGATCTTTATCTATCAACACTATTTGAATCATACACCCATTTCGTCCCATAATAAAACGTCTATCCAACCATGGCTCAATGACTAATCAAGTGTTGAACCTTGCTGCACCATCAAAATCTATCTCCCCTATAATGAAGGTAATCTTGTCTTGAACTGGGGAAACTTCCTTAAACTGGTAGTGAATTGGATCTTTTTAAATCCCTTAACAGTCAAAAACTACCAAAATCAAAAACATCCACAAAACAAACAAAATCACAAAACATCAAAATCCCAAAAACATGTTATGCTTTGATTCAACACTAGTCAAACTATGTGGTCTCTACATGTATAACATAGGCAAGGCTTATCTATGATCAACCCCTGAGGTATTAGGTTAGTCCCCTTAGGTATCTGTCATGGTCTTTTGACTTAGTCAAAAAAAATTCAAAATTCAAAAACAATCAACAAAACAGAAAGAGTCATAAACACATGTTCTTATCAAACAAGTGAACTACAATCCTCTACGTGGATAACATAGGCAAGGCCATCATAACTGATGATCCCCTGAGGCCCTAGGTTAGTCCCCCAAAATAAAAATAAAATATTCAAATATCTTATCAAAATCTAAAAACACTCATCAAAATATAGAAAACTCAAAAAACAATGTCAATCATACAGTCGACGATGTCTCTGTGCTCATCACATAGGCAAGACTAATCTCTAATCAGCCCTTTAGGCACTAGGTCATTCCATTTAGGCCCCCCTATTTTTTTTCTAAAATTCCCAAAAACAAAAAAAAAACAATTTCAAATAATCATAAAATCACAAAAGGTCCTATCTCCATTATCACTTATCTGCAATAAATTTTCCATTCACAATAAACAATTGTCACCCTCACCTTTGACAACACAATCAACAAACAAAACAAACATCAAAATAAAAAATTCCAAAGCAAAGAATTGAAATGATTAGATCACTATCAAGTGAAAACAATGCATAAGTACAAACTACCATACCTATTTGAACATCATTATCAACAATCATAAGTTCATGAGTCTTAACAGATAAAAAATTCCTACAATAGACATCATTAGTGGATTTCATCATGAAATATCAAAACAACTATGGCAAGTGATAATGCAACATTGCTTATCTTTTTATAATCTTATCTTTTTGTTTGATTTATCTTAAACCACATTCCCAGGATATCTCAAGGATATCCATAAGGATTTAGAGAAGAAGGAATCGTGGTATTAACTATCAATTTTTGTTTATTCTATTTGTTAGATGTTTTTGTGATACTACCATGATGAATACTTTCTTTGTTTTGTATATGGAAGTTGTTTTGAGATAATTCATGTAGCAGTTGCATGTTAGGTATCTAATACCTCTATGTGTAACTAGTCCAAAAGTTTCAAACACAACTCTACTATATACTCTAATAGGGTTTTCGTATGTCTGGTATGAGCAAGAATATTCTTTGTGTGCCGAGTCAAAGTCCACGCAATAGATACAACACCACCTTGGCTATTAATAACTTGGTGCACCATTTTTGTTTGCTACATCAAAAAGTATTGCTAAATGATACAAAGCCTCTATGAAATCAAAAGAAAAACTCATCAGTAACTAACAACATCAAATTTCTATTCATCTCTAAATCATCAAACACTTCTTCTAACTAACTCCATCTTGCAACACAATATCACTAGTACCACATGCATCCTGCATCCACCAATTCATCAATACGTATCATGACCATAATAAAACAAGAAAACATCACACGTCATGTATAATCATCCATCACATATGTAGGATATCACCATCCAACATGTATCAAATATTCATCATATATAAATCATACATTCATCCATATCATATGCATACATAAAAAAAATACAAAAGCATCTCATAACACATCATAAAGCCGAATCAAACCATGGTATATATCATATATATCATAAACAATCAATAATGTCATCATCAAATGCCATGTGTCATGCAACATCAAAGGAAATCAAAATAAATATATATATATATATATATATATATATATATATATATATATATATATATATATATATATATATATATATATATATATATATATATGTATATATATATATATATATATATATATATATATATGTATATATATATATATATATATATGTATATATATATATATATACTAAGCCTTAGCTGGGCCGATGAATATATATACAAAAATAGGTCTACATAAGTCTCTGAGACAATATATATGAAAGATCATAAAAAACACTCAACCTTGGTAACCATCTTGGGGAGGGTATCCATTCTGGCTCTGATGTAGAGAGGGATATGGACCAACTAGAGGTTGCTCAAGTTACCTGACTAACTGACCACCAGACTCTACACCTATTTGGGTACTTCAAGGCTCTCCAAAATGGGGATGCCTCTAAGATCTAGGATTAAATGCCTCATAGAGTGTTTGGTAGTATGTACATCTCTATAATAATTGATCCCTCTCAACCTAATATTGAGTGAGGGGAATAGAAGAAGCTACAGATATCTCTATGGTAAGTTTGTGCTACCTCTCGATAACCAACTCTTGTCTCAGCAAATCTCTCTCCTGACGGAGAGTATCCTGCTCTACTTTGAATGTATCTCGCTCTACCATCAGGATCAAAACCTTTTCCTTAATGGCTTGTTGCCACATAATATCAACATCATACTCTACTCTAACTGCATCTCTTTTTGTTGTCATTTGTGCTAGCTCAACTGACATATCCCTCTAAGGGGGAGGACCCTAAGGAGCTTGTGGTACCTAGCACTACTAATGTTTCTAGCCATCATGCTGCTAATCCTACTAACCTTATACATGCTACAACTACTCATGAATAATCTTGAGATGTTGTTGATCCTCTCGATGACAACATAACCTCCTTTGTGTATACCCAAAATTGTACCTCTTGGAGGCATAATCAATCTCACAAGTCTGTGATGGGCCCACCAACCATCAAAATCATGAGTCATCCTAAGATCCATGGGACCAACTTCCCAACCCCATGGAAGAGGTCTCAATGCCCTATATGTTTCCCCTGTTGTGTTAGAATCCTCACAAACCCCCAAGTAGACTCCTGTAAGGTAGTGTGTCCAAATATGGCCATATAATCATTGACAGGCCGAGACTGGTGCTCACTGAATTGTCTCAATACCCTCTCTAGTAAATATCTCTCAAGCAAGAGATCTAAATTACTAATCAAGAAATGAGTTTTCCTGTAGTAGACCAATTGATCTTAATCATCTAGCCATCCCTCATAATCCCTGTATGGGTGCCAAGTGAAATCTATAATATCATCAAAAACTACCCTCCAATAAGATAGTCTGCCAGGCTGAGTATAATGAAGATTGTGGTACTGATAAGCATAAGGATAATATGCATCCCTATCCTACATCCCCTTTGGTCGAGTGATGGAAATACTCTCCCAAGCCCAAAAATGCAATAAATTGGCTCCAACAGATATACTACTACCAACTCAGTACATGACCTCATACATATCTTTGTACAAGTGGGCCAACACACATTGACCCTAAGCATATATAGTGGCCTCCTCCATCATCTACTCCATAAAAATTCCCCAACAGACAGGGAACCTCTTAGCCCTCCTATCGGGCATCAAAGGTCCAGTGACGATACCTTCCAAAACAAGAATCATAGGATCGACACCATCGCAGAGAGACCTGAAATCAATCTCTGAATCGATGACCTACAATTGCTCCACACCCAATAGTCTCTACATCGCTAAAGTACCCTACCGAATGTCATATGCAATTAGCTCACCACAAATAGGGATCCTAAGAATCCCCTAGACATCCTCCAAAGTAATGGTGCACTCCTAGTAGGCAAATAAAATGAAGATGTCTCAAAGTGCCACCTCTCCACCAATACAGTCATCATGGCTCGATGAGCCCTAAGCAACAAGTGAGAAATATAATGTGAACCCATAGCATCAAGAAAGTCTCTTTATGTATGATCATAATCGGTCAACCCATCCATCAACTGAGGATGTCACTCTTGCATAGACAACGACTTAAGGACAACCTACAATCATTTAACACACAACATCAGGACTTTCAGGAACTTCAAACTAAAACTAAAAATTGCAAATCAATTGTTTTGAATCAAAAGTGAACTTTTTCTAGGTAGTTGTGAGCACATTTGTCAATAGCTCCCAAATTTTTGGCAATAGCACCCAAATTTTTTAATAGCACAAAAATTTCTCAATAGCGCTCATATTTTTCAATAGCACCCAAATTTATCAAAAATGCTAATAATTTTTAAAAGTTCCAAATTTTGGCAATAGCGCACATACCCTAAGCAATAGCGCTAAATATTCTCAATAGCGCTAAAAATTTGCAATAGCGGCCTTCCAATTATCATGCCAATAGCGAAAAACTAGCAAAAAATTCGCTATTGCCTAGAAAGAGGATTAGACATTAATTACAAAGAAGAAAAAGTACGAAAGTGAAAATTAAAGGCATACGTACCGAAGCCACTACACCAGCTAGCCATCGATATACTCTAACTACCTTCGACTTGTGTGGAACTCCCAGAACTTGAGGCATCGCAAATCATTGTTTTCAGAAGAAAATCTCACAGAAGCTCTAGAGGAAAGAAATTTTCAAATCAAGGAGTGCAAATGAGGGGTAATTTCAACCTAATTTACCATTTAAACCCCCCTAAACCCTTTTTTTTTAACCTTAGAAACCCTCCTAGGTCAAAATTAGGAGCTCTCAAGAACATCTAAGCTATAAATGAAGGCCCTATGGCCTAATTTTTTGTCCTCTACACATATGAACTATAATGAAACATTATCGTGAGCTTGACCGGAAAATAACTTTTTTTTTGGCCAACCTCTTGAGGGGGTTGCCTAGCATCATTTTTTTTTTTTTGACCGTCAAGGCTCAATAGGGCATATAATTTTTTTTCAATTGCGATCTTAACATCAAATTCTTTTAAACAAAGCAACTAGTACTTTGTCTCAAATAGGGGGAAAATGTAGACATGTAAAAATGATCTAACGCTTAACACATGTCCTGAATGACATTTTTTCATCATTGACATCATTATCATTTAATATCATCGCATTTCACATCATTTACATCAAAAACCCTAATTTCCTCTATTAATTGAATAATCTTAAATTATTTAATTAATTCACTATTTCATCATTTATCTAACTTTATTCCTCTTGATTAATTAAATAATGTAAATTATTTAATTATGTCGCTAATAAACCCTATTCTCCTAAAACAATTAAATTATTATTACTTAATAGTTTAATTAATTCACTTTCCCCTTTCTAAATCAAAATAATTAAATTAATTATTCAACATCATTCAAACATAGTCAACAAACAAATATAACTTTATTTGTTAAAGTCAAACATGATTTGCACTTTCAACTCAAAAATACTAATTAATTAATTATCTTCACCCCTTTTGTGATTGAGCAAATCACGAGCACCGATTGCTCACTCTAATTGGCTAACCGATTAATCTATTCTTCAATCCCACTAACCTCTCAATCTATTTCCTCAATTCCACTGAATACTCAACTTGATTTCATCAATCACATAGATTATGCAATCTAAAACCACTAATTCTTCCAATGTAATTCCTCTCAACAATTTTGAACCGTTGATCAGGATCTTTTACTATGAAATTTGGATCGTTCATCTTGAAATGTAAAATCTATAAAACACTCTTCAACCCTCTCACAAATCATCTAGAATTTACATAGCGAAGTGTTGCACAATTACCTCTTGAGCACATTACGAGTTATCATCACATTCTAGTTCGACATTACAAACACATTGAAGCTTTTGCAACACATAATGGACACGTTGCATTGATACAAAAACACAATTCATCATCAAATGCAAATACAACTTTGGCATGGAATGGTATATGCTTTTTAGTTTTGAATTCATTATGTGATCTTAGGATTTCATTAGTTTAGAGCTTCATTTCATGAGTAATGGGTTTAGGGATTCTTAATCTTGTTTGAATTAGTTTAATTCATTTGTTTTCCATATGCTTCATTCCCCCTTACGACAACATGGAAGCTAAAAAATATTTTGTGTTCTTCAACTTCCATAAATTATGTTTGTGTTTCCAATTTTCTAAATTTAAGTATCTAAATATATATAATAATATGGGAGTTAGGTTAGTGATCTATGTAGGATTTAATTCTTTTCTTTTCATTAAATATCTATATAATTTACCTTCATATGTTTTGAATTTGATTTGGTTTACATGTAATGTTTGAATGAATTTATGGGATAGTTTAATATTGTTTGTAAATGAGTTTGTATGTGATGCTTCAGTGAATATAGTTTTACACATGATTGTATAATTGTATGTATTAATAAACAAGTTGGTTATGATAAATCAACATATTATTGAAATAGATTAATCAAAACATCATTCCCTTTACACTATGTGTAGAATGACTAAAAGTAATAATAAGAAATTATTAACCCTCTAACATATGTGAAAAATTATAGACAATGTATTGGAAAAGGATTATACACATGCAATGATTATCTTCAAATATTATTCTCTTCCAAAAGATCTATGATGCTACACCACCTGAGATGCCAAGAATGCACTAGCTTATAGACTTCTCTTCAAAAAATTATCACATGCAAATTACCTACAAACCATTGTTCAACTCTTTTGTTCATGTAAATAATTTCATGCAAATGATAAAACACTATTCATTCTCTTCATTTGTAGAACACAAATGGTAAATAAAAATAATTTTACCTAAAACATTATTCATTAATTAAAATATCTGGTAACAAGTTACAACACATTTTTTGATAAATAATGCATAATGCTAATTAAAAAATAATGTTACATGCATTCAATAAAAAAGTGGGTGGAAATAGTCACACACCAAGAGTCTAAACGAGGCTACAACCTAGAACAAAAAGCAACAATGCAATAATAAATGATTGCTAGGCGGTGAGAGCAATAGTAAAGGGAGGAGGAGGTGCGTCCCAATCATTTATCTTGCCTCATACATCAACAAGGTCTAAAGTGTCCATAGGAGGGTCTCAACCATCATTACCGTTTTTATCATCTTGTTTATCTTTAGTAGCAACACAAATAAGAGAAATAATAAGAACCAATAAAAAAACTAGTCAAAAATCTAAGCAAGCACCAATCCCACCACCAAAAGTTGAACTTAATCTTCTTCTCTCATATAAAACAAAAAGATCTAATAATAAACCTCACAATTGCCACAAACAATCATTTATTATTGAATACCTAAAATATATAGGAACTATGCAATCCATATAGGAGAGATGATCCACTAGTTGAGCACCTTAACTTCGCACTTCTAATTATTCTACGTGGAAATTTCAAATCACTCCCAATTTTTTACAACAGCTTACTTGGCAAGTCCCCTACTTATAACTAAGGTTTCAGGGCCACATCATCAAATATGACACCACATCAACATGTTTTTTGTCAAGGTGTCCAAAAAGGTCCAAAAAAAAGTGAGAACAATAATTGTGCATTCACAACATGTTTTATTGAGCGTTGATGTAAATCGCATGATTGATTGCTTTTTAGATCAAAGAAATACATTTTGTTTAATTATGGGTAGTCATCATCAACACTAACAACTTTAAAGTCACAACTATTGATCCAATATTAATAAAAATATTAGACATTATATAAACAAATACTATCACAACTATTCAAACATGTCCTCTCCCCTAGATCTATTAAAAAGAGTAACCTAGAGTTCAACTTGGAGGATCAGCCCTTACTGAAAGTAGACTTAACAACTAATTCAAACTGAAATTTCTTCCCATGTTCTATCGCAGAATGCTCAAGGAAGATCAGATTTTGAAAAGAAAGAAACATGAAAAATAGCTATTTGGGAGAAAACTAATTCAACATACCACATTTACCTAAAATCTTAAAAAATACAGAAGAGCACATATACAGAAACAGAGCGTAGAATACTTCATGGATGATCTTGCTGTTTTACTGAAACACTATGGCTCACAACAAGATGAAGTGGGTGGATAGACTTATTCATCAATGTACCCAAAAAGAGTCTAATACTATCACCACCTACAGGAATATGCCGCAGGCCTGTATGAACACTAAAAGCCTGACAGAATGCAGGCAGCTACATGCCCACATGCTCATCACAGGAATTGAGCAGAATGATTTCTGGGGAAGTAAGCTTCTGAATTATTATGCCAGTTGCGGAAGCCTTGTGGATGCATTCCTGGTGTTTAACAAAATACCCGAAAGAAATTCTGTTTCTTGGAATGCTATGATCAGAGCATGTGTTGAAAGTGGGCATTTGGAGGAAGCCATTGAGATTTATAACCAAATGCAAACTGCGGGTATGGTGCCTGATAACATGACTTTTCCGATTGTTCTTAAGGCGTGTGCTGGCCTAGAAGCTCTGCAACAGGGTAAGGATATCCATGATAAGGTTGTGAGATTTGGATTTGAAGATAATATTTTTGTAGGGACTGCAATCGTTGATATGTATCTTAAATGTGGTAATGTTGAGGTTGCACGTCAAGTGTTTGATAAAATGCCTCAAAGAAATGTTGTCTCCTGGACTGCCATGATTGCTGGGTGCGTCCAGAATGGGTTTGCCAAGGAGGCTTTGGAACTATTTGGTAAAATGATGCAGATTGCAGATGTGAAGCCTTGTGTTGTCACTGTGTCCAGCATTCTGCCTGCGTGCACACGGTTGGAGGCCCTGGATCACGGTAAGGAAATCCATAACGTTGTAATCAAGTGTGGATTTGGAGCGGATAATTATGTATCGTGTTCTCTGATAGATATGTATGCAAAATGCGGTAATTTGGAGGATGCATGCCAGGTGTTTGACAGCATGTCTCAAAGAGATGTAGTCTTGTGGACTGCTATAATCGCAGGGTGTGCCCAGAATGGAAATGCTTATGAAGCGTTGAAATTCTTTCGCCAGATGCAGTGTGATGGAATGAAACCAAACCCGCTTACCATCTCAAGTGTTTTGCCTGCATTCGGCTATTTAAAGGCTTTGAGAGGAGGCCAAGTAATTCATGATTATGTTATCAAAAGAGGACTAGAGTCGAATTTGTATGTCTGCAGCGCACTTATAGACATGTATGTCAAGTGTGGGCATACAAGCTATGCACACAAAGTTTTCGAGGAGATACCTGTAAGAGACAGAGATGTAGTTTCTTGGAGTGCATTGATTTTGGGATATACTCAAGGAGGACATGGTGATACTGCTTTGGCACTCTTTCGTCAGATGCAATTTTCAGGTGTCAAACCTAATGCCGTCTCCTTTGCTAGCATTCTTTCATCATGTGCCCACTTGGCAGCTCTTCAACAAGGCAAAGAGATTCATGGATATCTAATCAAAAGCGACATCATGATAGACGATTTTGTGGAAAGTTCTCTCATAAGCATGTATGCTAAATGTGGGAGCATAGATATTGCACGCCGAGTATTTGACAAAATGTTTAGAAGAGATGCAGTGTCGTGGAATGCGATTATTTTGGGATATGGCATGCATGGCAATGCAGAAGATGCCCTGACACTGTTCCATCAAATGGAACAAGCAGGTGTGAAGCCTGATGATATTACTTTCATGGCTGTTCTGTCCACTTGCGGTCATGCAGGTTTAGTGGATGAAGGCTGCAATTTTTTTGATAGCATGACTAGAGATTATCAAATCACACCCAGAGCGGAGCACTATGCATGCATGGTTGACCTTTTTGGCCGTTCTGGACATCTGGATGAGGCGTACAATGTTATTAAGACAATGCCCGTCGAACCTAGTTTTGGTGTATGGGGAGCCTTGCTTGGTGCATGCAGAATACATTGTAATGTTAACTTAGGAGAATATGCAGCAGAACACCTTTTTCAGTTAGACCCTGGAAATGCTAGTTATTATGTACTAATGTCACACATCTATGCGGAAGCCGGCCGATGGGATGGTGTAGCGAAGATGAGAACAATGATGAGAGACAAAGGATTGAAGAAGAATCCGGGATGCAGCTGGATTGAAGTCAATAACAGAGTTCATTCGTTTGTCCATGGAGATAGATCTCATCCTGAATGGAAAAAAATATGCAGAATGTTGGAGACCTTGCATGGTCAATTGAAAGTGGCAGGGTATGTGCCAAACCACCAAGACCTGCTTCGTGATGTGGATGAAGGGCAGGAATTCATCCTCAGTGCATACAGTTAGGAATTGTCAATTGCTTTAGATTTCTCAAGTCATGTCATTGAATCCTATACGGATTAGCACAGAGTAGTGGGCACGGAGACCAGAATTTCACCTTCAAAACATTAAAGCAAAAAAAAATGAGAGACCCGCAAAAAATGTTTATCTCATTTGCAACAACAATGTTCTTCTGTTGATTATTTGCGATGGTAACCTATATTTTGAGCTACCGAGGTTTGGATCTCAATAGCCAATTCACTCATATTTTGACACCCAATTTCGGAGCTCAACTAAAGAATTTTTTCAATAGGAGTACACAGGTATCCAAAGTCCAGGCTTCTGGTGACTTGGGAACTAAACCTACTCACAAGAGGAATCACCCTAGATGACAACCGTTAAAAGTTGGTGGCCTCACTCTGGATATTTGGCAAAAGGGTTTGCACTTATGTGATTGCTCCACCCAATCGCAGTGAGGTCAATTTCGACGACCATAAGCTTGCATGACAAGCTTAAAATTTTGTCAGCTTCCGTGGCCATGAGTCAGGGCATAACTATGGTCTGAGATACTAAGCAGAGAATGTTGTTTGGTGGTCCAGTGTGCAATGATTTCTTCGTTGTAGACATGTATTATTAGCAGTGAACATGATCTGATGTATAAATTTATTATAAAACACATTACAAAATGGAGTATGGTATTAAGCCTCTTAGGAAAGATCTGATGGAATGCTAGAGGAAAATTCTGAAAATGAGGGAGAAAAAATCACTTTACATTAGACATCATCCTTTACAGCATCTGATTTTTATAACAGTTTGCAGCAGGGAAACACGGGGACGCATCCCCTGGGTTTTTGCCCCCCGTTCCTGTCCCGGGAACGTTTCGGGGATGGGGGATGCCTGGGCGACGGCTGACAGCCGTCCCCAAAAAGTCCCCGAAATTTGGGGACTTCCCCGATTGAAGGAATCGTCCCAAAATGGAAGGGGGACGGCCAGCCATCCAGGGGACGGATAGGGGACGTCTAGCCGTCCCTCAACCGTCCCGGGGACGGCTGGCCGTCCCCCTTTACCCAGCAGCATGTTAAACACACAAAAAAAAAAAAATTTAAATTTTCTTTTTTTTTCTTTTCCTTTGTGGACCCCACGCCCTCCCAACCCTAATATGGCCACTTAAAATATCTTCTTACCTTCATTTGACCTCATTTTAACTTGCCAAAAAAAATTGCAGCCAAGAGCAAAAGTGAGAAAATAAAGAGGAGGGTTTGGAGGAGCTGTTGGAGAACAAAAACCAGCATTTAGGAGGAAAAAAGGAGAGCATGAAGGCAGCAACCGCAAGAGAAGTGAAAGAGGTAAGTTATTCTTCCATTATCTTTTATTTTTTTCCATTTTTTTCTAAGTTAAAATGATAAAATGTATGATTTTTTGTATATTTTTTTTATTTTCAGTTTGCAAAAACCAAAACAAAACAAAATGAGCAGTAGTAGTGAAGATAGCGGGCATGTTGAGAGGGGGGAAGAAACCCAATCAGTTCATAGGGGGCAGCCTCAAACAAACCCATTTGATATCCCTTCTAAAGATTTGAAAAACTATGCAAAAGGTCATTTTAATCCTAGAAAACCTCTTCTTCAACTAGCATCACGTATAGACCAAGGCAAAGGGAAAAACACCGGGGGTAGTAGATTGTGGCTATGTCATATTTGCAAAGATAAATATTATGGGAGCTATACAAGAGTCTATTCTCATCTATTGGGTTTTGGAGGCCATGGGGTCAAGGGTTGTACAGAAATAAAAGATTTTGAGAGGATAGAGTGTTATAGATTGCACATGGAGGCCGGAGGAAGGCCTATGGATCAGCACATGCAAACTCAATCCGCACATTCAACCTCACCTATGCCCTCTATGCTTGGTAGTCCTAGTGTTGGTAGTGGTAGTAGTGGTGCGGGTGATGTTCATATTTCCACAAGAGGGAAGAGGAAGGCTGCTACTTCTAGTGAGCAGCAAAATACAGTTGCAAGTATGTTCAATGTGCAAGCATGAGATGTGGCAGAGTCTTCCATTGCCAAATTTTTCTATGCCCATGCCATCCATTCCATGTAGCACATTCTCTCTACTTCAAACAAATGTTTAGAGATGTGGCAGCTGTTGGTACCTCATTCGTTCCCCCTGGAGAAAATAAATTACGCACTATACTCCTTGACAAAGAATATTCTAAGGTGAGTGTGGTGATGGAGGACATGAGACAGTGTTGGATTAGAATAGGCTGCTCTATTATCATGGATAGGTGGACCGATATTAGACAACGACCACTTATAAACATCATAGTCACATGTTCAGCTGGTTCATATTTCCTTAGAGCTGTTGATTGTTTTGGGAAGTGCAAGGATGCAGAATTTCAATTTAATATTTTGAAAGAGTCTATAGAGGAGGTTGGGGCAGCGAATGTTGTGCAAGTGGTTATTGATTCAGCACGTGTGTGCAGATTAGCAGGTTTGATGGTTGAGAGTGCTTACAAGCACATCTTTTGGACCCCTTGTTGTGTTCATGCGTTGAACAACGCATTGAAAGACATAGGGAAGATAGATTGGGTGTACCAGGTGTTTGTAGAGGCTAGAGACATTCAGATGTTTATTTGCAACCATCACACCTTAGTTGCCCTCTTTAGGACATTTTCAAAGAAGGAATTTTTCAAGCCTGTAGCAACAAGGTATGCCAGCTACTTTATTTTGTTAGAGAGGATGCTTGAGGTACAGCAGGCTCTACAGTTGATGATGGTTAATTCAGAGTGGAATAGATGGTCTATGGCAAGCACTGCAAAAGGGAGAAGCATCAAACAAAAAATTATTGATGATAATTGGTGGTCCAATGTGAGGTAAAAAATTGTTATTGATTGCTAATTTTATAAAAAAAATATATGATATTATTTTTTGATTTTCTAAGTTCTAACTTGTCTTTTTTCAAATTTTTGTTTGCAGATATATTTGTTCCATCATTTCACCAGTTGTGGATGTCATTAGATATGCTGATACAGACTCTTCAAGTCTTGGAGAGATTTATGAAACTTTTGACTCTATGCTTGGAAAAATGAAGAAAACAATTTTTGATAGGGATCCTAATTCGGGATTATATGAGCAAAAAATTAGGCACATTGTGACGTGGCGGTGGAACACTATGAACACCCCGCTTCATATGGCAGCGTTTGCTCTTAATCCCAAATGGTGTATAACTAGACCTAGTAGGATGCCTCCTTGTGATGATGATGAGGTGAAAGAAGGGTTTATGAGGGCCCTTGCAAAAATATATTCAATTGAGGAGGCCTGTCTAGTTCGTACACAGTTCACTGACTTTGTCAATCTCTGTGGTCCAACATTCGGCAAACTAGAGGCCAGGGTAGATAGAACTACAGTAGCTCAAAGGGATCCTATTGGATGGTGGTCATGGCATGGGAAGGATGCACCACAATTGAGGACGCTTGCTATTCGCCTCCTTTCACAGGTAATACATTAGATTAACATAATTTGATTTAGATTAGTGTTGAAATTTGAACATTTATATAATCATAATTTAAATTCAATGTCCTAATTAGTAAATTACTAATTTAGTTTTTGTCTCCTCTCACAGGTTGCTAGTTCCTCTACTGCAGAGAGGAATTGGTCAACATATAGCTTTATTCACTCAATCAAGAGGAATAGGCTGACCTCTAGACGGGTAGAAAAATTAGTGGCTATGCATAGTGCTTTGTGACTCCAAGACAGTCAAACTCGTGAGTATAGACAAACTTCAACATTATGGTGGGATATTGATCCAGAGGACGTCGCATAAATTGATGAGGAGGAGAGGCAGGAGGGACTGGTTGGAGTTCCATTAGATGAGCCAACCCCTCACAGTGACTATGACTCAGACGCTGAGTCTGATTTTGATGCAATGTTGGCAGATGCCGAGTAGCGGCAGCCATCATACTTTCTATTACTATGTTTTGGACACTTGTGGCTTTGTCATTTTGACATTTTGATTTGTAGTACAAACTTGTAGCTTTTTGGGCATTTTATTATTTTATATCATATGCACATTGACTATTTGACATGAATTATGGTCCATGGAAGCAATTAGATAGCTGTAGTATTAATTTGTTCGATAATTTCGATTCTATGATGCATATGTCAATATGATTGGTGATTACATTTGCAACTTTATGAATGTTCATTGTTATGATTATCATTATTCATATGAATATCTGAAATTTCCCTATATTTTTAAAATTTATCTCTCTCTCTCTCTATATATATATATATACAGCCGTCCCCCCGTCCCCTAAAATCCCCTCAAAAAATTGCTGTCCTTGAAACTCGTTCCGCCATCCCACCGTCCCCCCGTCCCGGAAACTTGGTGGAATATAGGTTTGCAGAGATCGACGAGATGTGGATTTTCTCTTTCTGCTTTATGGAAGCTTGATTCTACTGATACTGTTTATGTGTCCAACAAGAGCTCTCAAAGAGGAATAACAAACGACCATTTTTACTGTCACAGCATCCCACACCAGTAGTAGATGTAGATCGAAGCTTTGTAAGTTCAAATTACTACATAAATTTCCTAATTAAAAGTCTCATGTCATTGTTTTGACCAGTACTCTAATTCTCCTGAAAAAGCTCAGCTGTAATTGTTGGTGATATTTGTTTTCAATAAAATTCAAAGAAAGTTATTATGGATAAAGCAGGTCTGATATTCTTGCTTTGGTAAATATTACAGGAAGATCTTAAACCCTATGTTGTTTGTAACCTATTCATAAATCTTTGAGAAGACTTTCGTCTGAGACAGATTCGAATCTTCTCATGTTTGGAATGATTAAGCATATAAAATATACAATGTATGTCTCCTAATTTTAAGATGACGATAGTGACTATTTTGTTTGAATTCATTTTGGATACCATTATAATTATTGAGAAACACATTAAACATCATACATTCCATTTGTTTATTAAATATGTCAAAATTTATCTGTTCAATTCTTTATTGACATGGCTACAAAACATTAAAATTTTGTTACATATTTCAAATCCACAATTGTGAAAGCGGGAGATTGACCCTACCGAAGGTTTGTAATTGTGCAAAAACACAAAAATATTTTAGTTTTATGTTATGAGAAGATATTACTTGTTAGTGAGACCTTGCATTATGTGTCAAATGGTTTGGAGAGTCATCAAAATTATAACCTACCAAAAGTTTGTAATTGTGCAAAAACACAAAAATATTTTAGTTTTATGCTATGAGAAGATATTATTTGGTAGTGAGACCTTGCATTGTGTGTTAAATGGTTTTGAGAGTCATCAAAATTATAAAGCTTGCCTTTGAGGTGCTTAGCTAGGATTCTTTTTGCTCAACAAGTATTGGCATCTCATGATTACACATATAAGATTCCAACATCTATGGGTTTCTTTTGCAATTTCTTTGTAACTCTCCATTTTGGATTGGGATGGAGATGATATCATCTCTTCGTCAATGTCACTTTCACTCTCATTCTCTTTTCACTTGCTTTCTTTTTCTTGGGCCTTGCTCCCTTGTTCCCTCATTCCAACTCCATGTTCCTTGCTCCCTTATTCTTTCTCTTTATATCTTAGTCTCTTGCTCACTTCTTATTTTTCGTCCACTAGTTCCCTTACTCTCAATCCAAACTCTTCACTCCCTTGGCCTTGGTCTCTTAGTTCTTACTCACTCATTCACTCACTTTAACTTCATGTTCTTTGTTCCCTTGTTCTTGCTTCATATTCCTTATTCACTTGTTTGCACTCACTCTCTAATTCCCACTCCCTCATTCTTGTTCTTTGGTTCTTGTTTGCTTGTTCTTTCTCCCTAACCTTTGTTATACCTATACAATATTTTTTTATTGAATTATATGTTTGTATGAAAGTATTAATCATCTTCTTGTCTAGCTCTTCATTGAGAAATCCTTATGCATCATGCTTGTTTTTGTTTATTTTAAATTCTATCAAATTTCATCTTGTCACCAACAATGAGAAAATTTTGATGCTTCATATGAGGCGAAAATAGAGGTTTGAACAAAAAAAAGTAATAAAGGGAAGAAAAATGGTAAGAGGGATTAGAAAGCATGATTCCTAACTAGGTGACAAAAGTGACAAAGTGGCATGCAGGGTGTCAAAGTGCAATTTTAATATTGAAATGGCAAAGTGACAAGAAGGTTTGAAATGTGTGATTTTGCACTAAGTGGTGAAAGTGACATAGTGGCAACCAAAGCAAGAAAGCGCTATTTTGGTCTACTAATATTGACATTTAAAATGGAAAAGTGGCACATAATGTGAGAAAGTGTAATTTTACTCTAGAAGAGGCCAAGATAACAAAGTGGTGAAGTGGCACAAATGGTCTAAAAGCATGATTCACCACTCCTAACTATAAAGGTGCAAATAAAAAAAAGCATAAGGTCTTATGGATGACATAAAAGTGTGATTCATATGACACCTAACTTGAAGACTAAAAACTAATGAAGTGGTAGATTGGCTTAAGTGGCAAAAAAATAGAAATTTGGTAGTTCATCACTAAAAGGCCATTTTTTTAGATAAAAGGAAGCGGTGGGTGGCTAAAAAGAAAAACTCACACAAATAGCCCAAATTTCAAAATGACAAGTAGCATCAAGGCACAAAAGCACAATTCATATGATTCACCATAAAAGAAGGAAAAGTGCTACTAAGGGCAAAGGAACACAATTTGCACAAACTCCCCATAGAGAAGTTGAAAATCAAAACATATTGAGAACCCTTTGTTCCAAACACCTTAATAATATTCTTTCAACTATTAAACAAACATGGGTTTTCCCTACCATTGTGTTGTTCCTAGTTGCAAAGAAGTAGCAAGAAGAAAAGGCTTCTTAAGTTTTTTTTTGCAATGGGTAAGATAATATTCTACATATAGTAGTTTGCAAAAGTAGGGCATTTAATAAGGTCTACACATATAATAATGGCAATATACAAATGTAGAAGAGAGATAATGCATAAAATGAGAGATGTTTGTGGGCCAAGATGTTTTAATATCCAATATATGCATCTAAATAGAATAAACCCTTGAGGTGGGGGAAAACCATAAAATACTCTCTCCATAGCATATCTCTAAGAGATACCAAACATATAACATAATTTTCACATCTCCTTATAATTATGCTTACTTCCTTTATATAGATGTCCCCTAACAACATAATGGAGGGGAGGCGGGGGGGGATGGGGGTTCAACAACTAAACCCATGTAAATCTACACGCTACCTAATATAATTAATGACCCAATATAAGTAACTTAAGAGATATTTGAAAAATGTCAATATCTCTCTTTACTAATATACATCATAATATCATATCCCTAGGTATGCAACATGTCATCCCTCCACATGTTTCATCCTTAAAACATGAGAAGAAGCCAAATAGTAAAACCACTACAACATATTACAAATATAATTCATGCCCTACAATCCAACTATCTATAATTCATTATCATAGTAGTTTTATCTTGATGGCACCTAATCCCATCCTTGATCCACATTTTACTACACCAATCACATTCCATTCTTTATCATAGTAGCTCCTCCTTTTCTACCTTGAATAATCATTACTTTTGTCATGTGGATTATTGTTGTAGTTTCTCTTTTGATTCCATGTAGATCTATAATGATTGGTCTTTTTGATTCTATGTAGTATCATGCATCCATGATGGTTGCATATATAGTTTGTGTCTCTCAATGATGTGGATGCCTTTATATATTGCACCCTCTGTTATTTGTGGAACCCTTTTTATTCTTCAATTTTTTCCATGTGTAGTTGGCTAATGAAGGGAAATGATGTTTTCCTCTTTTTTCCATGTCTTGCTACTTTTGTTTATCCTCTAATTCTATAGTGCATCCTTAAGAAGATTCTTGAAGTTTCTCTATCTTGACTTTTCTTTGTTCCACAATATGTGTGTAAAACCTCAATTTTAACTTTTTACTTTCTATACCAAAGCCTCATGTACTTATTTTGTATATCAATATTTCTTAGTCTCCAAAGATTCTAACCAAGGATATCCAAGAACAATTTACAATCCATCTATATCCAAAGCATGCAAATTTGAATGTAAAACATTTTTATCAATATAGAGCTTCAAATATTTAAAATTTTGAATATTCTTGCCCTCATTTGACTATCTTTGATTTACTTTTCTTGTAACATTAGTTTCTTGGCTAATTTTATGCTAATAAAGTCATGTACTTATTATTGTCATGCAAGACCTCAACCCTCTTTGGCATCCCTTAACCTCTTTGATGGCGCCCTCATTGACAACTTAGGATTTTGGTGTAGTGGTAGTTGGTTTGTGTTAACAAACTGGTGACTCTGTTGGGGAGGGTTTGACTCCCACTATCAACGCTCTTTCCACCTCGTAGTCAATTGTGTCTGTTTGAACCTATCAACAAGGGGGTTAAACTGTTGTCACAAGAGACCCTCAACCCTCGTCGGTACCCCTTAACCTCTTTGGTGGCACCCTCACTAATAGCTTAGGCTTTTGGTGTAGTGGCAACTAGTCTAATGGAGCATTTTCAATATCCATATGGTTCTCAATTATCGCCCTAAATCTTAAGCTTTGAAATGTAATTATTCATACTAGGGTTTGCTAAAAATACTATTTTATGCATGTGTTATGTCTAAAAAACCATAAAAGCCCTAGGTCTAGGCAACACCATAACACTTTTGTTTTATTCTTGTGTTGACTTCTTATTCTGGTTACTCGGCTTTTAAGTTACAACTTGTGGGCTTTCATTCTGTGCTTTTACTGGCCCTTTCTATTAGATTACCGATTAGACCCGTTGATTAAATAAATTCTTAAATACCTTAGGGTCCTATGTTTGTATCCCCTTTATTAACCTGTCAGCCCCTTTGTTCCTTCATAACTTAAGGTTGTCTTAGAAGCACGTGCTAAAACATCACTTAAGTTGTTTGTGCCTTGTATGTGGTCCCCACTACTTTTTTCCCCTATTTTGCGTCTGCAAGGAATATTTTATTATGGAAATAATGCTTCACGGAACTATAGAAGCGTTGACAACTGTCATCATTTTATGGATTCCACCATTTTCTAAGGTGTGTGTTATTAAAGACAAAAATGCTTTGTGGAACCATAAAACAAGCAACATGTGGCATCGAGACATTGTTTTTGGTCCTGCAAGTCTTTTTGAAGACCAAAATGTGACACATGGCACACTTTGAAGGCATTCCACAAGTCCATGGGTTGTTTATAAAGGGAGAATTAGTAGTTCATGAAATCAAGGGAATATGGATAGGTGTCATGTTTTAAAGGTATTGTGTGACTCCGACATGATATTTATGCTGAAAAGAACTATGAAGCAATTAAATTTTGAATTTGAGGGAAGTTCTTTGCAAGTGGTAAATGAATACAAGTATTTGGGTCTCGATTTTTGCAGCAATCTCAATTAGGAGACTTGTAGGATAAAAAGAATTCAAGGAGGTTGGAAAGCTCTCTATTTGCTTCAAAACTATGTAGATCAGCTGAGCTATGGGATTGGAAAACAAAGAAGAAATTATTTGGGTTGCTTGTTATACCTGTAGTCTTATATGGTTGTGAGGTTTGGGGCTACAACACATCAACACTAAAATGGACGCAAATAGAAAGATTACAAAAGCATCTAATCACAAGCAACTTCAAAATAAAAAGTACAGTTTCGTATGAGATTGTTTTAGCTGGGGCGGGGGCTTTCCCAATGGAAATGGCAGCATTAATTAGTGTATTAGGCTATTTGAAGAGAATTGAGAATATGGGGGAGCATCGATGGCCCAAAATTGTGGTGGAAGAAAATTTAACTAGAAGGAAGAGCACGTGGAGGCAAAATGTCAAGTGGATGGGAAAATGGGGGATAAGCATGCAAGAGTGTCCAAACACAAATGTGGAAATTAAAAGGTATGTCAAAGAGAAAGTCAAACATATCATGTGGTCAAACAACTTGGTCGAAAAAGAGAATACTATGTTTTGCATTTTAACCACACTTGTGATCACGAGTAAAAGTATTACGTGGGGGCAGATATAAAGTGGAAGGCTAAAATGATGATAGCCCAGTTGAGAACTAGCTCTCACCATTTGAGGTGTGAAACTGGAAGATGGAAAATACCCAAGGAGGCATGGGCAGATAGGATTTGTCGTTTTTGCTCGTCAAGTTTAGTGGAAATAGAGTGGCACTACGTCATGCAGTGTAAGGCTTACGAGGACATCAGGTGTAGTTACTCGGATCTATTTAAAGTCAAATTGTTAGAGGCCCTGTTTGAAGAGGAGAAGATTGCTGAAACAGCAAGTTACCTGATCAAAATACATAGTAGAAGAAATAAAATCAGCATAGAGTTAGAGGGGAACATGGAGTAGTTGGTGGGGTCGACGACTACTTTGTTTGTTGCAAAAAAAGCAGTTTCAGTTCTATATCTTGGGTCCCATAGGTCAACTAGTCCCATGGACGTAATTAAAAGCATTCATTCATTCAATCAAGGGAATATGGATAGGTGTCATTTTTTAAAGGTATTGTGTGACTCCGTCAGATGTTCTAAGAAGAACTAAATGAAGCCTGTGGAGCTATGGAAAAGGGAAATGTGGCCTATTCTTAATGTTTTTGAAGGTGTTTTATCAAATGTTGCGGAAGGTGGACACATGGCACAATCTTAGGAGGATTCTATGAGTCTGCAAGCTCTTCATAGAACCTTTATTTTCAAGCTATGAAATCATGAAAATTTGCCATGTGGCTTCTCTGATGACGTCAGACATTTGTGATTTGTCTTTTCCAATGGTCCTACCTTTGACGATATGTAAAGTGACCCCACATGGAACAAATTTATTGGTCAAAAATCTATCAACATATGCCAAATATTTTCAAATTGTTCAAATCATTTATAACTGTTAGATCTTGTCCTTTCATCAGAAATCAACAGCTCACGTTCAAACTTGGAAAATGGATAGCTGGAGGCTCTTGCTCGCATGAACTAAGTGTAATGGTAGACAAAATGGATTTCTACCATATCTTCATCGTGATTTTTTCCTATAAATGCTATAATCCAACTCATAAATCAACTCATTTGGCATCGAAAGAATGTGGTGAGAGAATTTGTAGAGTTCTAGCATTTTCATAGAAAATTAGGATTTTCAAAAGTAAAGAACAAGTACTTTTTTGTTTGAGAATTTTACCCAATTTATAATCCTAGGGTTTATAGATAATGTAGGTATAGCATAATTACCATTTGAAAGTATTGAAAAAGCCTAGAACTAGACCAAGAAAGTAAGAAACCTTAGTTTGAGTCTGAATTGTAATTATGAGCCACTTAAAGGACCAAACCTCAATTTCTAAAAGGCCATTCAATGAAGACTTAATTGTCTAACTCCCTAGTTCAACAAGAAAGACTATTAGAGCCCATGATCCTAGTGTCACATTGGGTATGGTGGATAATGTCAATTAGTGTAGTGATGTTGAATTGCCTTTCACCGGATGGGAACTATTTGTACATTGGTATGGAAATGAAATTCTAAGGTCTTAGAACATTTCAAAATCTTGGGTTTACAACTTAGGGAAATTGGTAGTCGCTAATCTAATCATGGATGTAGATTTTATCAAACATATTGTAGAAAATTATGATAAAAATGTAAGATTTGTTAGAGGTGCAAATAGAGGAAAGTTGATCAAAATTGATAAAGCTTGTATCTCTAAGGTTTTCAACTTGAAATTGGCTTCCAACAAAACCATTGATTTTGACTTGTTCAAGCAGAAATATCAACAAGACAGGAACAACTTCAGGGTACATTGGCTCCCTAGGTATAGATTGAAGGGTTTTGATAGGTCTATCAGAATCCCTATAAATGAGATGGAGCCTTTCAATCTAGATACCATTGAAGACTGATTCATAGGGGCGTACTATGCATTATTCCAAGTCTTAGGGGGAGATGCAGAGACAACAATATCAATACCACTCATGTACATGGTTGTAGATATTCAGAACCCCCTGGTTAATATTGAATTTGATTTTGCTACTTTTATTGCTAATGTTATCCATAAGAAGTTAGTGGAAATCAAGAAAAGTAGTAGCGTAATCAATTTAAGATGGCACTCTCTCTTGTGCCATATGTTCTATATGCAGGAAGAGGGAAATGGGATGATGCCCTAGCAGATTCACATGGATGATGGAAAGGGAAGTCTTATCGCTATCTAATGTTGGACCCTTGTTTGGGATAAGCATTGTGATGCATCTAATTTTGTGTTGTTTGAGAATCAATTTTTAAGAAAGCTTCTTGCACATTTGGGGGTTAAAGAGGTTATGTTGCACAAGGAAATTTTGGATTTCCTTAGACCAAAATACATAAATCCAGAGCTAGAAGTTAAGCATAATTAGGGAGATTGGTATCTCCATTCTAACTCCACAGTCATTAGAGTTTAAGGGTGACTAGTTGGTCCCCATATATTTCCAAAGTATTTACCTTCAGAGTGGCATTTTTGGAGATTGTGGTAACTTAGTGAAGAAGATAAAACCCATTTTAAGGGGCAAAAGAAGGGTCCATTCTTCCTATTCTCCATAGTTTTTTTCTAATTTCACAATTACTAGGGAAGGATTGGAGAAACTATATCCAATGTTGAAAGTGTATAGAATGGCCCAAGAAATTACAAGAGCCTTTGATCTAGAAGTTTTCATCAATCAAGTGAGGCTTAGTATCAAGAGGTTATCCTTCCAGCATAAAGTTTATTTCAATGAGAATGTTTTAAGAAATTGCAAGGATGATCAGGAGGCCAGTGATAGAAAAGTCAAATAGGCGGCCTTCAAAAAGGTTGAAGATGACAAGACCAAGAAGAATCTCGTAAAGTCAAAATAATTTTATTTTTTTGTCATAAAGTCAAGAAGATAAGAGTTTCATTAGATACTTGATCAGGCAAAGGAAGGTGCACCTAAGGAAAATTATGAGGAAGTACTAAAGAAGTTTTGAAAGAAATGAATTTTGATGCAAGGAACATTACCCTAGAGGAGGGGAGAAAAATGGTCAAAGAAAATGGATTTATATTGCTCCCTGAATGGGCATTGCATCAACAATAGCATTTGACACCATTAGAAGGCATGATGAAGAGATTTCCTCTTCGGAAGAGCAAGCTCAAGTAGCATTGTCAAGACCAGGGATCAACCCTAAGTGAGAAACCCTTGCAATTTGAACCCTTGCCCCTAACACAAATAAGCCTCAATTTGTAGAGGTAGCACAAGATGTCAGGGGAGGCTTGGTGATAAAGAAGGTATCACAAACCACTGCCCTTGAAGTTACTTTTTTAGTAGTTGATACTACTAAGTTTAGTGAAGAGGCTCTACTACCAAGAAACTGTAGAGAGAGTATGACAAGCTATTGAAAGACCATATAACACTCATTGTAGAGTATAATAAATTGATTACGAAGGAAACCCAAACAACACATATTCCTATTGGCACACAAGAAGCAAGCTCCTCCACAACAACACCTACAGAGGATTTGGTCAAAGAGAATGAAGAGATTAAAGAGAAGATTAAGGAGTTGGAGCAACAGATAAAGGATACCCAAGAAATCCAACATGTTGTGTCTAATATTTTGGGACATGTAATGTCCAAAATTTTGAAGAGAGTTGAAGAATCCTACAAAGATTATACAAATTTAAATGATGTTATTATCAAGGTGGTCAGGGAATAGGAGAGATTCAAAGATATCATGGATAAATGGGTTCCTATTTGTAGGGCATGTATAGGGGTTCTGCACATGAGAATAGTCCACCTAGTGACATTTTTCCCACTTTTAATGTGGCTAAATTAGCAAGGGAAATGGGTCAGAGACTAGGAGAGATTCAAAGATATCATGGATAAATGGGTTATTACAACTTTGTAGGGCATGTATAGGGGTTTTGCACATGAGAATAGTCCACCTAGTGACATTTTTCCCACTTTCAATATGGCTACATTAGTAGGGGAAATGCAGGCATATATGGCCACCCTAACACAAAAGGAAAAAACTAAACTCAAACATTTTGAAAATATTGAGAATAAAATTATGCCTTATATTGTAAAGGAGAATGGGGAGATGAAGAAGTTCCTTCAGTGGAAGGTTGGGTTCAAGGAATAGGTTCCTACTTTCTCTTTCTTTATTTTTGATAACAATAAAGTTCACATAAGTTTGCTTAAAAATTTCTTGGAAAAATTAATTGATACAGATCAAGCATTAGAGGCTTTCAACAAGGAAACCATTGTAATTATGGATGCAAGATATGTACATTATATGACTAATATTGACAGGATTGTTGCATTACAATGGCCATCAGAAAGAGTATACATGGTATGGGATTATAAGTAAAATAAATTGCTTGAACTATGAGCCATATTTTCATTCAAGTCAAAGTTGTAAAGAAATCTAGCTCATATGGTAACTTGGCATTCAGATATCTCCATGTATCACTACAGTTTTAGCACTTTTTGTACTTTTGTGGTCTACTCAACATCTGCTCCAAAGGTTCTCAAAAGGAATATGCTCGTAAGGCATTACTAAGTAATCATTCACTCTCTCATCATTGCAACTACAAATAATATCTCCTTCAACAACCCAAAAAAATGTTTGTCCTCTAGTGGGTTGTCTCTTCTATCTTCGACAAGGAAGTTTTGGTTTTTGTCCTTTTCTATGGACATGATCATCAAATGAATATGAGATATCTATCTGTGGCCTGAATCTTGTTTGCTCCATTATTTTATAAAAGGGAATTCAACACCATTTTTTCAAGGATCTTGGAAAAATTTTGTAAGTAGAGCATCTATGTTCTAGTTTGTATATGTCCGATCTAGGTTAAATCATAGGAAAATGATGTCAATATAATTTTTAATTTTGTATAATAGTACTAGCTCTATACATCAATATACAGTGACAATTTTGCAATCAATTGTCTCCTAAAATGTATACTCCTTTATCATTTATGAATACAAATTGATCAAAGATCACTTCTATTCATCTTTGCAAGTTTTATACAATTGAATGTTTCATTTATGGCTTCTATTCAAGGAGCAGATTAATCTACTATGTAAGAAATATTGAATGTTTTAGATGTATAGATGGATTGTTAAGAAGAGTTGATTGTAGATTCTAATAGTATCATTGTAAAGCATTGCTACTAAGCTTTTACAGAACTAGGTTGAAATCTGTTGTATGAGTTTTCAGTTGCATTTCCCTTTAATCTATTACCTAGGTCTAAGGCACTAGTCTAAATTAAAGTTCTGATTATGCTTTCATGATCATCAATTTTAAAATCAAATTTCCCTTTCAATTATAATTTATCTCTATTAGAAATTTGAAATAGATTTAATAACCCAAGGGAATTTTTAAGCGAAAATCAAAGTCACATATGTGACAAGGGAAAATAAATAGGAACAATGAAAGCATAACAATGACAACAACCACAAATTGCCTAAATCATGCTAAGATTCCCCATATCAATAATGAAGTGCAAAGCAATAAAATAAATTCAATAACAAGAACCATATCACCTAATTCCCATGCTTGCTTGAATCTTCTCCATTATTCTTCTCCACTTTGTTTTGAAAAATCTCAATGCCCTTAGATTGTGAGTGTGCAATATTAGCCTGTAAATATTTTGACTGCAAAATTTTGAAGATTGTGATTACCCGTGAATGGAATTCAAAAGCTTCTTTTATAGAAACTTCATAGCTTTGACGGTCAAGATTGATTTGCGTTTGAATGGTCCATATCGAGTGTAAGGACCTGATTGAATAGTTAAGTGACTTGATTGATGAGATTGATTAGATATTTAGCAAATTTGATTGAGAGATTGATTGAATAGTTAGCCAATTTGATTGATTAGTCAGGAAATGTAACTGAAGGAGTGTGTGAGTCAAAAGGAGATGATAGATCAGTTAGGTGAGTGAACTGAAAGAGAGTGTTAGTTAGGAATGGAGAGAATTATGCATGAGATATTAGATTGAAAATGTAGGAGACATGTGCTCAAATAGAATAATTAATTACAAAATTAATTCATTTCTTTGTGGAAGAAGTTGTGTGTACATGATTCCAAAATCAATTAAATGAATTATTCAATTTATGGAGTCACTTTAGATGAGAAAGTATAATAATTAATTTATGGAAGCACCTACGATGTAAGGAAAAATAATTAATTAAATAAATATTATTCATTTAATTAAATGCATGGGAGAATATGAATTAATTAGATGTAAGGAGAATATGATTTAATTTAAATGACGTAATTAAATAAATTTAGGAAACTTATTTAATTAATCAAGGAAGAGATTATAATTCATTAGTGATGTAATTAAATTAAATTAATGTAATTTACTTAATGTGAATTTTTTTTCTTTGCCTTAGTCTTTTGATCTTCGGCTTCTTTTGTTTTTGGCTTCGGAGATGTTTGGGTTTATGCAGGGTCGGCTAGAAAGATAGGCAATGCACCACGTGGTGGTTGCACGGTTTTCATTTTATCATTTTCTTTTCGCAAGAGGGCCTGGGACACACATCAACATGGCAGAAGTTTTCTCCAAAACATTTTTTAGGAAATATAAGATCTCTGCCCACATAATGTGTCATCTCTTCACTGCAGGAGGACTATGCCTCTTATGAGACGATATCTTTTTGGGAGTCTATTGGAGCTTGCTGGCCTTTTCTTTTCTTGGTTTTTGGGATGAAAGCTTTGAGTCGGTGCCTCGGGGTGATGTGATTGGTCAGCAATATCCTTTTGCTAGATTATTTTTAGGATTAGATCATTTATGGGCCTCCATCTTTCATAAAATATCTAAATGGTATTAATGCAATAGTTGGGAATTAATGAGAAAAGATCGTTGTGGCCTAACCAAAGATCTACGATCAAATTGCAAGCTATCAAGTATCAACATCTGAAAGAAATTACTTTTGTGCTGAGGTGGTGTTTTCTTCTTTTGGCAGCTATATAGGAAGGGAAATGACACAATGGGGGGTTGGATTCCAAGTTATGGTTTCTTTGTTAAGAAAATTTTCTTTAGTTTTATTAAGGTTTCTAGAATTATTTTCAGAAGCAAGTTGTTGAACTACTTTACTTTAGCATGTTATATCTATTAAGGTTTAAACTATTGTCGGATTGGCATCCAACCTCTATTTCAAAGTTTATTTAATATTTAAAAGCATGAATTATTGAGAAGAATTTGTTGAGATTGTGCATGTATGTCATTTTTCAAGCTTTCTTTCTTTATATTATTGTTTTGAATGAAACACTATGTCTTGCAAGCTAGATCTGAATAGTTTAAGTAGCGGATTTCTATGTTATATGCTTGTATGGTAGAGTAGTAGCTTAGGAAAACTGGACTATATCATTGGACTTCTCTATTTTTCTGAAAGTTGTTATTTTGTCATGCTATGTTGTATTAGGAGGAAGAGTTCATGCGATTTCTAAGATATTTTTCTGTTACCTGTAAGAGATCTTTATGTTTGATCAGACCTTAATGAACACTGCTTGCAGAAAGATTTGAAAGTATGCACTATGCTTGAAGTTAGCCTTTGTTGTTTGTTCTCTTTCCAACAATGAAGGGTTGTGGTGTTCAGTGTCTATTTATATCACCCATAGGAATGATTTGGGTTTGAAAAGTTGTAAAAGCTTTGGTGCATCGCCTTTTATGTTTTATGTTCTAGTTGATTTCCCATTTCTCTCACTCCCATAAGATCTACAAACCCCAAAGAAGATGCCTGATTGATTTCTTTCTATAAAAATCCCAGAGGTATTCAATGAGACACAATTTGTCCCCCACTCACTGAATTTCCCATAAGACTGTCGGAGAGGCGCAAGCTTTGATTATCAACAGTTCTTTTTTTGGCATACCCGGTGGGACAAGAAGTTTTCCAAATGCCTGATTAGAAGTCAAAAATATTTCTTGAATCAGGCTAAGGAAGAAAAAAGGAATATTCATTCCCAAATTCCAAACAAGAGAATCTTTGAGAGGTCACTTCCAGTACTCTCAATTACCTACCTCGGCTCCTTGGAGGCAAATACTTAAAGGATCTATATCACCTATAAGGAGCAATAGAGTAAGAAGTGAGAGCCCAATATCTAGAGCTTTATTTACTCCACCTGAAGGCTTAAACTTCCAAATAAGATTAGTTGTATATCTGATTCATAAGAATCTTTTCTCTATGGCTCATGTACCTCCCCCTGCTCCTAGAAATTTTGTAACATGGGATAGTGGTAGTCCTCTAATGCCACCCACACCCCTAGATGTATAGCCTGCCATACCCGCTAATGCCCTCAAGGCTATCCCAAAATTCTCTGAAGAAGACTTCAAAACCCCTTCTAAACACCTTCAATATATAGCGAAAGTATGTAGGGTACATAATATAGCAGAGGAAAATATCACTAAGGTTGTTAGCCGCCTCTTTCAAAGGAAAATCCCAAGATTGGTATCGATCTTTGGCTTCGAGCTCTATTATCTCTTAGAACCAACTCAAAGAGAGGTTGTTCAAACACTTTTTGGAAAAGGGAGATCGCTCCTCACTATTACATCAATTAATCACCATCAAAAGGGCCCCGCAAGAGGCCATGAGTGATTTCAACATAAAGTTTGATCAAACTTGGCAGAGGATCCCTGTGACTGCTCGACCCCTAGCTACAATGCCATTCATGTTCTATCTGAAAGATATCAATTCGAACATTGTAGTTATGATAACTTTCATGGGAGGAGACATCTTGTTCGATGTGTATGAGGTTGTGGTGCACACAGAAAACAATTTAATCGATGTTGGGAAGCTCCCACCTTGACCCCCTATGCCTATGTTTGTGGAACCCTCTAGAACATCTCGAGAAGAAGTTTCTTTAAGCACTTTCACTACAAAATCAACGTTTGGCACACTGCAGTCCATGTATGTGTATCCTACCACACAAAGCAGCATGTTAGGCTCCAACTCAGTCACAACAGATATTAACAACATGAAGAGTCTCATGCGGACTCTTGCTAATGAGCTGGTTATCATCAAACAAAAGCAAGTGATGCCTCCAAAGCCAAGCACTCAGACCTATAGCAGAAGCAAGCCATCCTATCACCAGAATACATACTAGGGGTTTTCCCGAGGAGGAGGTCAACAGACAACATCCACGAACTAGATAGTTTTGGTCACTATGTCGCTTCATACGGTAAAAGACAGCCAGAGCAAAGAAATGATCCCAGGCTAGAACAGTTTGGTGGAAGAAGAGAATGTATGGTGTTTCCCATGCAACGATAGTAATCTTCCCCAAAATTTCCCTAGGGGAAATATGCAAAAAGGGACGGAAGAACAAAGAAGCAAAGGTGTCCTCCCAAGTACGAATGAATACGAGTCTTATGAAATGAAGGATGCTCATTTTGAAGCACAAATGCAAGGGATGTCCCTGGAGTAGGAACTAGATATTGTACTCAATCAAGCGTTGTTCTCATGGATGGAGGAAGAAGATGTAGTATTTGTAAATGAAGCCCCAATGACTAGCGCTCCATAAGTACAATTAGATTACAACATGAGGTTTAAAATAAGGCTAACCGGGAAATACATGCAACAACCTCTGCCATGACCTTAGCCACGTCAACCACTGCCGCAGAAGAGGAAAGCTTCACTGCCAACCATCTGACCTTTTCCATAGCCACATAACACACCATTGGCAGGGAAAGAGATAAGCAAAACACCAAGCCCAGTCATGTCAGAACATTTTCTTCTAAAAATGAAAGAAATACCATCGTTTAAGGCCAAGGTCCAAATAGTCGGGATGGTTAATGTGGTCGAGTAATTGAAGAAGGTGCACGCCAACGTATCATTATGGGATGTCATATCTATTCTTGAATAAAAGACTCTACTTCAGGAAGCATTGAAGAAAGAAGAGCAAATGCCACAGACAGGGGTAGCTTTGATATGCAATCAAAGAAAAGACAAGGTACCCGCATCAAAACCTCAAGCACCGAAAGCTGCAGCATATGTAAACAATGTGGAAATTGGAAGGGAGAAAGAGGTAAGCAGGCCAAAGCCCACACCTTTCTTTTTAACACTTATTGTGGGAGATAAGCTTTTGCATAATAATATGATTGATTCAGGAGCCAGTACAACTATCATGCCAAAACAAGTGGCGGATGCTTTGAAACTTAAGTATGAGCCCCTTGAAAAAGGAATCATGCAACTAGACAGGAGGAAGGTTCCAACCGTTGGTCAAATAAAATATCTATCTTTGACCCTTTTCTCCTGCCCAAGCCAAACTGTCACGTAGGAAGTAGTAGTGATAGACATTCCTCCAATATTTGGAATGTGTCTTTCAAGAGATTTCACTGCCAAGCTTGGCAGATACCTAGCGCTCGACTGGTACCATCTAATATTGAGAACCAAGCACAAGGCGAAGATGAAGATTATTTTTGAATCTTTACATCTTGAGCACATTGCAAACATTGCATTCCTATGCTTTGAAGTTGCACACACTTCCATTTCTCAACAGGAGAAATATTGCGTAGAAATGCTAGAAGATGAAGAGGATACAAGTGAGTGGACTCCTGAGGAAGAAGTGTTGCTCAACCAATTCATTGCTTCCAATCCTTTTGGCAATTTCCATGTGACAAGGCTAGGCACCTACGTAATTTTTGACGATGATCAAAATTTTTTGAAACTAATGAAGGATTAGGAGAAATCTGATGACCCATCTGATAACCATCTATGGACCCTATATTTTGATGGTGCCAAGCATAAAGCCGGTTTTAGAGTGGGTGTTTGATTACTATCTCCGATGGGATCTGATACTCTTAGAGCTTACCATTTTCTGTTCTCATGCTCAAATAATGATGTTGAATATGAGGCCTTGGTCTATGGTCTGATCCTTACAAAAAGGATGGGTATAAAGAGAGTGCAAGCTTTCAGAGATTCAGAGTTGGTGGTGAGCCAAGTCCGCAGTCAAGCAACTACAAAGAACTCCCGAATGAAGTCATACAGACATTGGATTTGGGACTTGATCAAGAATTTTGAAGCCTTCAATGTACAAGTTATTCCCTGATCTCATAATAGTATCACAGATTGAATGGCATCTGTTGGGTCACAGTTTGAACTAGTTCTTGACTCAACCAAATAAAATGCAGTGCAATTCATCATCTGACCCTCAATTCCCGACAATGAAAAAAATTTGAAAGTTTTTTATGATGATACTCAGATTGCTACCTTCATACAAAAAGGAGGAATGGCTCCCGACTGTTCACCCCCAAGAATAGAATTTTCTAATGGGCATGTCATTCAATTAAAAGGGAACAAGCTTCCCAAAGGGTTGATTTCCCTCGATAACCTTTTTGACTGTGAAGATGCGAGAAATGGCAAGCGAAGGTTCACTACAGATGAAAGATATTACGAAGAGCTTGATGTTGGAAGCGACAAAAGTTGAAAGTTAGAAAGGAGGTTCCACTGAAATATTAAGGGATTTGTGTTATGAGTACGACAAAGTTATGGTTTGGACCTATGATGATTTTAGAGGTTATGACCCAGGTATAATTTAGCATAACATTGACTTTTAGGAAGGGTCTAAGCCCGTCCGATAGAAGTAAAGGCCAATCAACCCAAAGGTGGAGGCCTTGATGGAACAGGAGCTTACCAAGTTGGTCGAGTCAAGGATCATATATCCAATCAAACATTCCACTTGGGTGTCAAATCTGGTACCCGTTCAAAAAAAGAATGGTGATATCAAACTTTGCGTTGATTTCTGAGACTTGAACAAGGCATCACTAAAGGACCATTACCCCTTGCCATCAATGGAGAAAATTCTATAGACAGTAGCGAGATCATAAATGTTCTCATTGCTTGATGGTTTTTTGTGATATAACTAGGTATAAGTAAAGGAGAGTGACCAACACAAGACGATGTTTACCACTAAGTGGGGAACGTTCACATATGCCAAAATACCATTTGGATTGTCAAATGTTGGTGCAAATTTCCAATGAGCAATGGATATTGCTTTCAAAGGTTTAATCAACCCGATTATTTCGATATATCTGGATGACCTAACAGTCTTTTCAAAATAAAAGGGTGACCACTTTGATCATCTAGAAAAGGTTTTCCAGAAATGCCAACAGTTCAGGATTTCTTTAAATCCCAAAAAATGTGTCTTTGGAGTGCCTCAAGGTAAGCTACTCGGATTTGTAGTGTCTAAAGAGGGAATAGCAATAGATCCTGAAAGGGTTAGATCTATAATGGAATTACCCCTGCCAGTGAACCATAAAGGGCTCCAATCATTTTTAGGGAAGATCAATTTCATTAGCAGGTTCATTTCAGACTTCTCCAGAATTGTGAGGCCTATCACACTAATGCTTAAAAAGAATCTGTTGTTCAAGTGGACACTCGAAGGAAAAGAAGCTTTTGAGCAAATAAAGATAGCAATTTTTGTTGCTCCAGTCTTAGTTAATCCAAATTTTTCCAAAGATTTTCTACTTTATGTATACAATGGTTAGAATAGTATAGCTTCAGTACTGTTGACGTGTGTTTTGGCACAGCAACATGCAAACAGAATATTTCTACTCTGTTTCTCCTAAAAGAGAACGACAACACATGGATGTCTTAGCTCCCAAGGTCTTTATAGTTGGTTCTCAACTGTGCTGATGTTGCTCAGTGGTCAATGTAACAGTAATGTTCAAGGGGCCTGCTGGTATGAGCTTTTGGATTGTTCTAAGATCAAGCATGAATCTAAACCTACTTTAACAGGGGTTTTTAAAGAAATATAAAAAAGATAGATCAAGGTTTTGGTACTGAGAAGAATGATAATTCATCTAACTTAACCAGACTTGTTATCTCTCAAGGAATTGCTAACTAAAACTAAAGAACAAAATTAACTTGTGATTAACACACAGTTGCATTCATTCACAACGCTGATTTCACAACTGATTATAAGTTACCATTTAAACAAAACACTAAATAAGATTTCATTCCTTGAAAGCTTTCAAAATCGGGTGATTAACTTAAGATAAATACCATTCTGGAACACAATATGAAGTAGATTCGAATCTGGTTGCTTCTACTATTAGTGAGGCAGATAAGCAACATTTACAAATCTAGCACAATCACTAGTGTACAAAAACCCATGTCTTTAGACTGCTTCCATCTATATTAAGAAAACTAGAAAGATACATTCCATCCTATGCTGAATCTAATTCCTAACTGAGAAGACAAAAGAAGCTCCCTTTACTAAGAAACAGGATGCAGTTCTATCTCCTCTATCCTTCAGAAAATCTTTCTAGAACTATCTACTCTATTCCTTTTCTATTTCCTCTCTCTAACTCCTAACTTTCAACCTCTAACTTCCCTAAAAAAAAAGATCCTTTACAAAGAGGCAAGAATGCCATATATACACCACCTCCCAAAAAGAATGTCAGCCCCCATTTTTAGGGTTTACAAAATATCTTCCATTGGTTGCAAGAGGGTCAGCATCCAAATCTTTTGAAGAAAGTGGGGTTTGTATTAAATGCGAATCTTGGTTGTTCATGTCGGTGAGAGATTGTTCTAGGAATCCTCTTAGATCTTTCACAGCTACTACATTAACTCCTACACCTCTGTGTCTATCTTTGAATTCCAGCAGAGCCACTTTCAATGCCCTAAAATATCACCAATAATGTCAAGCTACCTCTGTCAGTAGACACCAACTAGCATTATGACTCACTGCTTTCTTCTTCTTCTTCGGCTCTCTTTCCACTCCAGATCCGTCCTTCTGCAAGTTGTCGGCGAGACAAACCTCCTTCGCCGAGACACTACACCGAAGTCGCGCCCTTTTGCCGAGAACTCACTTCACTTTGGGGAGACTTTGCGTGGTCGGCGAGACATTACACCGTGCTCAACATGTTACACTGAGGGCACAAAATATGTCGACGGGACCTCATCGGGTTGGTAAGACCTTTTGCCGAAGTCGCCTTCCTTCGCCTGGATATCACGCTGAACTTAGATCCTTTGGCGAAACTTCCTTGAGAGACATCTTCAAATAAATAACTCGATCCTGCAAAATAGATGCCTCCATTAGTTCTCAAAAGCAAATAAAATATATCATTATTTATCATGTCTTTAATTTTATCAAAAAGAAACACAACTCCGACAGAGGAAAAATTGGGACCAAGACAGAACCGGAAACAATACCTACCTTCAAAACTAGCGAGGGCAGAACTAAAATGAAAATGGGACCAGGACCGGAGTCGCGATGGGAATGAACCAGGGAAATAATCACAATTTCCCAGTTCATACCCCATCCCGGCTCTGCATCCGCGAAGGAAACCAAAGCACAAAGGACAGGGAAACAAAACGTCAGTGGGGTCGGAGCAAAAACTGATCCCGAGCGAAGCACAACGGGGGCGGGGGTGGAGCCAAATCCGAAATTGAAACTTCTTCAAATTTTCCATTCCAGATTCCATCCCGATCCCGCCTTCGATAAACATACAAAGACGAAAAGGAAAAAAGGGGGAAAGGACGCAAAACACCCCGTGACCAAACGGTCGGAACGGGGGCAACAAATGACAAACAAGGAGGAACCGAGATCAGAACCAAACCCGAGCCGGAAACTTTTTCAAGTTTCAGGTTCAGATTCCATTATGAACCCGCTTCCGACATCACCCGAAAAAGAAAGAAGGGAGAAGAAAGAAAAAAGAGGAAGGGGAGGAAAACCCCACGACAGAACAAAAAGAACCAAAAAGCCAAAGAATGGTAACACGCGGAACCGGGACCAGAACGGAACAAGAACCTAAAACTTATGAAAGTTTCAGGGTTCGGTTCAAGTTCCGGTCCCGAGTCCGCTAGATCAAACCAAAACGTGAAGGGGAGAACCCGATGACGGAGAGATTGAAAGGGAAAGGCGGAGTCGGGGCCGGGATGGAACCCGAACGAGAAACTTTTGAAGAAAGTTTAGCATTCCGATTCGGTTCCGGATCCGACTTCGAGAAAGAACAAAAGACAAGGACAAAGAACTGTCAGAACTGGAACCAGGGACGGAACAAGAACCAGAACTTAGAAGGAATTTCCAAGTCAGGTATTCGTCTCGGTTCCGCTTCCGATAGAACTTGAAAGAAAAACGCCTAAGGTAGAAAACCAAAGGCCAAAAGGAAAAGACAAAGGGGGACCCATTTTGTTCCAGAATAAAATGGGGTGGTTATGCAAGGCATAACAAGTACTTACTCAGAAAATTGATCAAAATGATGGAGAACATCCTATTGCATTCCATTCAAGAACTCTAAAAGGTTATGAGGTTAGGTATAACTTTGTAGAAAAGCAATCTTTTTCCATAGTTAAAATTTTAAAGAAGTTTTGACATTTAGTGTCAGCCAACAAGATCAATTTCCTTGTAGCACACCCCAATGTGCAAGAATACATCACAAAAGGTGAGATCACTAAAAAAAGAGAAAATTGGATCACTAAGATCCTAGAATATGATGTGGACATTAGACCAACCAAGCTAGTTCGGGGAAGAGGCCTATGTGAATACATCACATAGGAAATGAGTCTTGTGGCTAAAAAGGAGACCGATCAAGTCTACTCAAACCAATTTGAGTCTGAAGAGTCTTGGGTAGTTGATCGAACACAGTATATGCAAAAGGGATATTACTCAACCGGTCTTTCGTTCAATAAGAAAAGATACTACTGATTGCAAGGTGTCATGTACGTATTAATTGAGGATGTACTATTTAAGAGAAATTATGATGGTTTGTTGCTTTGATGTCTCAACAACCTATAGGCGGAAAGAGTTCTTAACAAATTTCATCATAGCCCTGAGGGTGCACATTTTTCCGCCAAGACCACCACTTTAAAGATAATGCGAGTAGGATATTATTGGCCCTCTATGTTTGTCGAAGCACATCATCTGGTGCAGAAGTGTACACAATGCCAATTTTTTGTTGGCAAAAGAAAGAATGTCACTTTACCAATGAGCCCGATTGTAACAAAAGAACCCTTTTCCCAATGGGGTTTGGATTTTATTAGTATGATAAATCCTATTTCTAGTGTCGGACACAAGTGGATCCTCATGACGATTGATTACTTTACAAGGTAGACGGAGGTTGTAGCCCTAAAGAATGCAACAGAGGGGGAAATTGTTAGTTTCCTTGAAGAAATAGTGGTCAAATTTGGTTCACCCAAAACCATCATATCCGACAATTCCTGAGCTTTTGTTGGGTCAGGGATGTCAGATTTTTCTATTAGACATGGGAATTTCCTTAAAACTTCATCAAATTACTACCCACAAGGGAATGAGTTAGCAGAGTATGCCAACAAAAACCTAATTAGGTTAATCAACCATATTGGGTCAGAACGACAAAGAGATTGGCATAAACATCTGATGGGAAACCAATTACCTCCAAGCAGATTTTGAAGACCTCCCCTTATGAGTTGGTGTATGGAAAAGAGGTAGTGATACCCATCTCAATAGAAATTCCTACTTTACAACTACTGAAAGCCCTGGAGATTGAAGAAACTAGTGGAATGGAAGTACAGTTGGAAAAAATCCTCAAATTGGAGGAAGACAGAGAAAAGGCTCATGGATCCATGATCAATTGACAGTAGATAGTCAAGCAATGGTTTGACAAAAATACTTCTAATCCAAAATTCAAAGATGGGAGCTTAGTGCTAAAGTACGATGAACATACTATGAAACTAGGGCAACACACGAAATTTGAAGTATTGCGGAAAGGACCTTCCTGAATAAACACATGCAAAGAAAAGAACGCATACGAGCTTGAAGATATGGAAGGAAATGCTTTAGATATACCAGTGAACGGTATTTATCTAAAGAATTTCCATTAAAATGCACAGTTCTTTAAAAATTTTAATGGTTTGTACCATATGTAAAATATTTTTGTAAATATTTTGAAATTTTGAGAATAAAGCAACTAAAGAAGAACACTAAAGAAACAAAAGCTTGTACTATATTATATTTATCATAAACTTTATATATAATGCAATCCTAACTTGGCTTAGATTCAAATATAAGGCCCTCTCAAGCGAACCCAAAAGGAGTTGCGAAGTCAAAAAATCCAAAAGGGAGGAAACGTACAAAAATAGTCAGAAAAGACCTTCGGTCATCACCTAGGAAGCTGTAAAGGCTCGTTATCAGGTTTTATTTCTTCTCTTTCTTCCTTCCTCTCCTTCTCCTTATCTGTTTGGTTGCAAAAGGGAGCTGAAAAAACAATGGACGCGAACTCCACGACATAGGCTCAAGGCCTACTCATTGTGACTCTACACTAGGAAGTCAAAGTGCTTCCTCCAAGCCAGTCCTAAAACCCGCTCCACGTCGTACTCCCGCAACAGAAAAAATGGCTGTTGGCTAAGAAGAGTAGTGGTGCATCTCAACATCCATGGTGCGGAAGTCAGAAAGGAAGGATAACCAGGGTACATCTATGTCGAAGTCCACGTGCCTGCGGAGGTCCATAATGCTCGGGATACCAACACCAGGGATGGCCACTTGCACTATCTCGCTAAGCCCTTCCATCAACGAGGTGTCAAACATCTCATGGCACAATTTAATTATCATAGGCTTGGACACGTTTAGGTCCAACAATGAGACCATGAAGCAAGAAAGCATGTTGTAGATGCTTCGGAGCTAATTCTCGTCTTCAATGAAGTCTGCACTCACCACCCATTTGAACGTAGTCACAATGAGAGGGTCGCATTTCTTCACTAAGCACTTGATTTGATTGCTAGTAACCTCTCCCACAAAGTTGTATTGCGGTCTCCTGGGAAGGAGCTGGATAGGAGTGCCTATGCCAGCAGATATTCTGAGAAAGCGGAAAATTATGGAAGAATGGGAATAAGTGGAAAGCCAGCTAACTTAAGAGACTATATGTTTGAATGAATGTTGCAAAAGATGGTGTAGCTATATATAGAAAAGGTGAGCCGACAAACTCAAACAATGGAATGCCTATTTTTGGCCAGACGACAACGGAAAGTTTTAAGACAGAACAAAGCAAGATAGATAAATCATATGGAGGATCTGATGAAATGCCTTGAGGATTAAATTTAGGCATTGGGAGTAAATTATGTCATACGCTGATTGTTGACATGTGTCCTTCACCATCATCAATGCTAGCTAGCTTACTGATAAGAAAAGGCACAGGTTAACGTGCTAAAATTCTAACCAATCAATGGTCACATCTTTTCAAGGGTATCTTGCATCACCTCAGCACGTTTTGTATGATGAATAGCATGATTTTTGAGGCAATGAGTTCATTTTATTAAGAGACGGCAGAAGGAATGTACTAATCCCATCCTCATGGATTTTTTAGCATTCCCGAGGGATAAAGATCTCTAATCCACACGTATCGCCTCAGTGGCAACATTTAATGGTCTAGCTGTAATAGCATAGTCTTAACTACATGTACAAGTAAGAGAATTAATTGCGCTCAAAAGTAGGTTTTCCTTTTTGAGCAAAAGGCAAGTGGTCATTACCCCTAAGGAATTCTCTACAACTTCTAGATACAGTCATGGAGGAACCCTCAACCTCTGGAATACAAGCCACAACTTCAAGTCAATGACCTGGCTATGCTAATGTTTTTGGGCGGAAGTCATTTGAAAATGCCTTGGTAGTTTAGGAGTGACCTTTTGAATTTTGCAAGAAGGTTCCAATTGATAAACCTATAAAAATAGAGGCAGTGAAAGATATCGCGGACATTTTTTTTGACCCCAAGTTGTCAGTTAACCCTAAAAGCCTTAGAGAAGGTGTGTTTCAGAGAAAGGAAAAGTATGTGTCGACCAAGGGTTTTGTGCTTCGACTCTTGGATTGTGGTTTTCCACAGTTCATGTTTCCCACTATGCATCCATGTCCGATTTAGTCGATGCATGTGCTCGGAGATTTGATGAGGTAACAAGGGTCATTAAAAATGGTAGGATTAGGGTTATTGTTTCCGCTAAAGCCATACGGGACATGTTGTGCATCCATACGACCTAGGATGCAAAGCTTTTTGATGAAGAAAAGATGGATCTCTTTGGGGAAGTAAAGGCCAGAAGATCAAATTTTAATTAAGAAGAAACAAAGGAGTGGCTAGATAGAGGTCATCTTCCCTTTCCTCTATCATACGAGAAATTCAAGAGGGACAGACAATCAGTGTTCTCGATGTTGGCCTGGGTTTTGGGTCTTGACAACAATACTCAGGTTCTTCCTTTTCAGTCTGGCTTAGCCTTTGTGCTAAAGAGAGAAAAGAACCAGAGGCATTATGATTTTTTGAAGTAATAGTTGGAAACATGTTGAACTAGCTAAAGAATTACAAAACTGACTCCAAATTCAAGTATTCTTCTTTCTTGGCTCATTTGGTTTTGCATCAAAATCATAAATGGCTGGGGAGAAATGTACCAGTCTCTAGGCTAGATGAAAGAGGTATTCTTCAACCAATTTCTTTGTGGACCCATGTACTTTCTAAAATAGGGGAATATTATTGGTTTACATATTACTTTTTGAGGCCAGTGCTACAAGAATTGTTGCCTCACCCTATTGGCCACTTCTCTCCTAAGGTACTACAATGGATGATAATCTCACCGAACCTAGTGGATTATTTCCTGGGCATGAACTTCACATTTATCAGATTCCACGGCTTTCCCGATGAGTCTTTTGGACTCCCCAAATTTGTGACAGACATAGTCTTTGCATTGGAGGCAAGTTGCTAGGTGACCGTTGTCGATAGGATCTATGGCGGAAGAAGAAACAAATGAACTTTTATCCACTTCCCCTCAACATTGCTAACAGTCAAGTATCATTGACGAAGCAATTTTGTGAAGATGAGCTCAAGGATCTTTTAGCAACCTTGGGATTGGTCCTCATCTATGATAAGTGGGACTACAACCCATGGGGACTTTATAGCGTGAGACATGAAGAGTGAGAATACTTCGAGAGGAGGAAGAATCTAACTCAAGAAAGTGTAGAGGTGTACATTGATTTGAAACACGTTCCTTTCAAATGACCAGAATGGTTGAGCTTCTACACACCAAAAGTATAGTATGACAAGAACCTTCTGATAAATAAATCTATCAATATGCAGCTAAAGAAAAAGGGTTGGTCCAAAAGAAAGAAGGCATACTTCTAGAGGTTTTGATAGGAACTATGGTGCCTCACCCTTCCTGTCAGACAATTCCCACGGGATGATGAGTTTGAAGAGATTTATGATAAGGAGGTTGTCACCGATAACAACAATTCAAAGACCATCCATGAAATTGAAGAGCAACAAGCTCTGCGTCAAGCTTCCCAACCTCGAGAATCTGACATTCAGAGGGATTCATGAGCTTCGTCCTCCTCTAGTACCTAAAGTAAAGGAAAGAGACCCCAATGGTCTCCGAGAGCGTCATTTGTTGTGGTCGTCGAAGGCCAAGTTTCGAAGGGGTCGATTTCTAGGAGATCAGAACAATTTAGTTATGGTTGTGAAAAGAGAAGGCAAGTCCAAGATCCATGTGGATCTAACATGTCGGCCCGAGGAGAAGAAGTGGAGTCTGCCCTACAGGATGTGCCGACTATTGCAGTTCAAATAAGTTTCACTCCCTCTCTTCTTCTTATTTCTGCATCTTTGGTTGCCCCCTTGCCTCCTCCCTTGGAAAGAAATTCTCTATCCTCGGGCCCTAACCTGATAATCTTGAATACACCCCCTCATGTTCATAACAAAACCCCTAAAATAACTCTGCATGTCGAGCGAGCAAAATCTACTTTAGTTGTTGTTGACTCTTTGATCACCCTATCAAGGTCCCCTCTAGAAAAATTTGAGACATTCGTGCTAGCCCCCACTCTTGGCCCATCATCTTCTGAGCAGAAACCTTTCTTCCTGATCGTCTCTCTCTTCACCTCTATTGGAAAATCCCTCGCTTAGTCTCAGCTCGATGTGCCACCCTTTTACATGATAACACTCCCTTTCACTTCACCGCATGCTCATAGATCTAAGGTCTCCCCTTCCGTTACCCTCTTTGGTTTCCCTCCCGATGCCCCTATTGTAGTGGAGAATGTCAATGTCCCTCAAACCCTCCAAGATCATTTCAATGCAACCAAGTTGACCCAGTGAAATACTAAATAGAGGTGGTTGTTGAAGAATGTTGAGTTGTTGGCTACCAAGAAAATTGAGGCTTGTTTTAATGAGGAGCAGAATTCTCTCAAATTAGCACCATAACGCCACTTGTAGCTAAACCCGAGGGGCATATGCAAATGGAGGATTATGAAATCTAGACAATAGGCCTATATATGAATGAAACTCATCCATGTGAAAAGGTGGTCTTAGCTAAGACCACCTAGTAGGTAATATATGCAGATTATGAAAGGCTGGGTAGAAAGTTGAAAAAGCATGAGACAGAGTTGGTTAATGTGAGGGAAATAGTGGGAAAATTGTAGACTAAAATCAAGGCCAAGGATGTTGAGATGGCCTGCATAATGCTGATTCAAGGTAAGCAAGGGGAAACCTTGAGATTGCTTGAAGAAGCGCAGAGAAAACAAGTTCAGCTACAGGCCGAGATTAAGGAATTGAAAGCTAACCTTGTCACCCAACATCAGACCAATATGGAGGAAAAAATTACTAACGAAAATCTACAGAGAGAGTTGGACAATGTCCGATTTCAAGCTTCCAACAATTTTGGGAAGGCACATGAAGAGGTAGAAAGATTGAAGCTAGAGAAACAAGAGACTATGTCCACTTTGAAGACCCGCGACCAAGAGATGAGAAAGATGAGCTCCAAACTGGTTAACACTCTCAAAGAAAGAGATCGAGTAGAGGAGAATGCAAGATCCAAAGAGATTTAGCTTAGTCAAGAGCTAGTCATTTCCCAAAAAGTCATGTCCCTCCCGCTACTAAAAAGATTGGTATCTTCACACTAGGAGTGGATTGCAGCTACAATTCTTGTTGTCAGGCCCGTCTTGCAATTCTTGAGGGACGTCCGAGAAATAAATGGGAAGATTGGCTCGATGGCCGATCACATTCTACAGACATGTGAATCTCAAGTAGCAAAATCACAAAGTTTTATTTCAAGGCTTTTTGTGGATTTCGATGAAATCTTGAAAGATGTTGGAGTTCTTCATCAAAGAATCACTTCCATCAAAGCGAGTGAGATTGTCAACTCCCACAAGGTCACCAAAAAGTGCAAAGATTTTCAAATGGTGCTAGCAAGGAGAGTTGAGGAGGTAAAAAAGGATTTCAATGTCTTGATCAATTACGGGCTACCACCCCTTTTCTCCCCAGACAGAGATGTACAGACAATAGAAAAAATTACAAAATCTATCAAACAAAAGGATCGGACTTCTGTAGAACTCCTGAGTTCAAGTACAACACATACAGCCAATGAGATCAAGCGAATTTTTTTTTGCCTTTCTTGTCTTTATCATTATCTTGGTATGGTTACTGCAAGGTGGGGAGTTGTGTCTTTCAAGGAGGTTTTTCAGCTTGACCAAGCATACAGGCTCATCCACAATATGTCCTTACCAACCAAAGTAGAATGGCAGGCACAACACCCCTCCTTCCTTAAACTTCAAGAATTTCCAGAGAGTTGGGTTCATACCTCCGCAAGCGAAGGCCCCTGTGAGTTGCTAGAACTATGAAACGTTTTTCTTTGCCTTAGTCTTTCAATCTTCAACTTCTTTTGTTTTTGGCTTCAGAAATGTCTGGGTTTATGTAGGGCCAGTCAAAAAGATGGAAATGCGCCACATGGTGGTTGCAAATTTTTCTTTTTATCATTTTCTTTTCAGAGGAGGGCCCGGGACACGCATCAACATGGCAAAAATTGTCTCCAAATTTTTTTTGGGGAATTATAATATCTTCGCCCATGTGACGTGTCATCTCTTCACTACAAGAGGATTGTGCCTCTTATGAGATGATATCTTTTGGGAGTCTGTCGGAGGTTGCTGGCCTTTTCTTTTCTTGGTTTTTGAGATGGAAGCTTTGATTTGGTGCCTCGGGGTGATGTGATTGGTCAGCAGAATCCTTTTGCCAAATTGTTTATGGGCCTCCATCTTTGATAAAATATCTAAAGGGTATTAATACAACAGTTGGGAATTAATGAGCAAAGATCATTGTGGCCTAACCAAAGATCTAAGATTAGATTGCAAGCTATCAAGTATCAACATCTGGCAATAATTAATTTTGTACTAAGGTGGTGTTTTCTTCTTTTGGTGGCTATATAGGAAGGGTAATGACACAATGGGGGGCTGGATTCCAAATTACAGTTTCTTCATTAAGAAAAGTTTCTTTAGTTTTCTTAAGGTTTTTTGAATTATCTTCAGAAGCAAGTTGCAAAACTACTTTACTTTGGCATGTTATATCTATTAAGGTTTAAACTATTGTCAGATTGGCATCTGACCTCTGTTTCAATGTTCATTTCATGTTTAAAAGCATGAATTATTGAGAAGAATTTGTTGAGACTATGCATGTATGGCCTTTGAGACTATGCATGTATGGCCTTTTTCAAGCTTTCTTTCTTTATATTATCATTTTGAATGAAACACTGTGTCTTGCAAGCTAGATCTGAATAGTTTAAGTAGTGGATTTATATGTCATATGCTTGTATGGTAGAATAGTAACTTAGGAAAACTATACTATGTCATTGGACTTTTCTATTTTTCTGATGCAATTTCTGAGATATTGTTCTGTTACCTGTAAGATATCTATATGTTTGATCAGACCTTAATGAACACTGCCTGCGGAAAGATTTGAAATTCTGCATTGTGCTTGAAGTTAGCCTTTGTTGTTCATTCTCTTTCCAACAATGAAGGGTTGTGGTGTTCTATGTCTATTTATATCACTCATAGGAATGATTTGGGTTTGAAATTTTGTACAAGCTTTGGCACATCGCCTTTTATGTTTTATGTTTACATTTCCTTCTCTCCTTATCTCCAAAGCCCAAAGAAGAGCTGAATTTCTATAAAAAATTTGGAGGTATTTAGTGAGACACAATTTGTCCTCCACTCATTGAATTTCCCATAAGACTATTGGAGAGGCACAAGCTTTGATGATCAACACTTAATTAATCAATTTTAGAATAATAATGAAAATGAATTTATTAAATGGTTAAAACTATTTAATTAATTTAGATGAAGTGCGATGTTAGATTATAATTAAATGATCAAATCATTTAATCATTTTGCGGGTATCTTGAATTAATAATGAAAAATGAAGTTGCAAGCCTAAGCCATTTTTTAGTGTCTACAACATAAATTGGAAAAACATAAGAATGCAAACTAGGACTCTGAGAGATTATGCATCGTCAGGTAATAAGAGCATGCTATTTAAAATATTTTGTTAGCCTAGAATTTATTTTGGACCTTTTGATTATTTATTGATTAAAGTAAGGTCAAGTGTGATCCTTTTTTGATAAAAATAAATCTAGTGTGCTCCTTTGTGATACATGCACAGTCAAGTGGTGGAGTCACACATCACCAAGCACAAATATAATATAAGGAAAAAATTAGAGCACACATGGAGTAAACCTTTAAAAAATCTCATGCCATAAAAAGAAGACTCTAAGAGACAAATGAATCTACACCTTATATTACCCTATTGATCAAACAACTCTAATTTCATTCCAAGGGGTAATAATCACATGCAATTTAAAATATTTACCCAACCTAGAATTTATTTTGGACCATTTGATTATTTATTGATCAATAATATATCAACCATTGATCAAAAAAAAATTTAATAGTCGAAATAAATCCTTCTTTGGACAAGGATATTAAATGGAATTTGTGTATTACTTATTAAAATGAAATAAAAACAATCAAACTAGATAGGAAATCAATGTTGAGAAATGAAGATTTATTCTATCACATGTTTAGGAAGGAAAATACTTAAAGATTAAGTAATATACTTGTCACTTTATTTTGACATGCAAATATTTCTAGAAATTAATCAAGAAATTGAATATCAATGTGTAAAATCCTTTTATCAACTAAATACACTTTATTAGACACTTAAAATCATACATGAATCATCATGATTTATATGTTGATCACATAGGTAAACAATCCTATTCACACCTCATTTTGTAATAAGAACACTAGAAGAGTCATTGCAAGCATTGTATAAAGTGAATACATATCTTAGATTGTAGATAAGATCTCCATTTATTATCTATGTATACATTATCAATAATATAATTGGTACATGAATTATATTTAATACCTATATTCTTTGTAATCATCAAATATGAGGCATCATATGTCATGGGTTTTAGAAGCCATGATAGTAAAGGAGAGAAAGTATCATGCGTGGTGGTCTTATTGCCAACATAGGACTATGAGGTTTGTCTAGAGCTTAGTCTACACTAAGGGGCCACAACACAATGCTTGAAAACCTATTATATATAATTTATAAGTGTTAATTCTTGTCCCATGTTAATTAAATAGTGAATATGGCCCCAAAAGCAAGTCGAAATTAATGGAGATATAACCCCAAAAATAAGTGATAATGTAATATATTAATGGTGAATCTAATTTCAATTAATAATTTTATTATAAACTTTAGATGATACACTCCAATCATGTTTTTTTTCCTATAGAAAAACAATTTAATTCAAAATTTTAATAAAATAGTACTTGGGTGATTTAACTAGCATTGGACAATTTTTTTTGTAAAAATGCAAAAATTTATTTCCCCCTAATAGCTTATCCTATTTTCCAAAAATGAAGGACCCAATTTTAACTATTCATCAGTTGGAAAATATGTTCCACTTAACTATCTATGCTTAGCTCCTCTTGGACTTAAATCCTATAATTTTATTTTCTCCTTACCTGAAGATGGAGGATTGAAAGAAGGTTGATCCTTCTTAAAGGGTTTGATGTCACTAAATTCTAGGTAAGTACCACACTAAGAAACTTGAGTGTCAAGCCCCTCCCTACTAACCATTTCTAGAAATCTCAAACCTTTAGTCTCCCTATCTTGGGTCTCTAAAGTAAGATAGGGTTTAATGCTTAGCTCAACTTCTATAGAAATTATCATGTCAACCTCCTTCTAAACAATGTTCTTTCTTTCTCTATTTTCTATTTTCATTCTAAGGAAAAAAATATTTAATTGGTCCAATGAAATCAACTGTTCCTTATCCTATGGTAAACTTATATTTATTTTCCCTTTCTTTCTCTGGACCTTTTTATTCCTCCTACGGACTATGCAATTTTTGGAAAAGCATTATGATTAGTGACATTTCATGCAATAAATAGAATATTCATACTCAATATGCTACACCCATTCACCATATTTTGAGGATAAGATAACAAAGGAAGGAATATACTTATACACCACAACATACACACAAAATCCATTATATATCAAATGTTTTTTGGATTTGGTGATTGCAACAAAAGGCATGAAATAACTAAATTATTTAGAAATTCTAGTCGTCACCTATTCTCTTAGTACTCTAGTAGAAAACTTGGAAGCCTAGGAGAAACAAAGACCCTATTAATGTGCTCTTTCTCAAGGTCAAAATCAAGTTTCCATTTTCTAAGGAATAGTCTAGATTTTACCCAAAATCAAGGACATACTATGAGGATCTTGACTTAGTTGTCAAGATTCAAAAAAGAGAAAAAATAGCCCTTATCCATAGAAAATATCTTGAATAGACCAAAAAAAATTATTTTATCTAAGCTTGTCTTCTAACAACATTTATGTTTTGTCTAGATCCTAAAAAAATCCTCAATAAGAGAATTAATAATCCTTAAGGAGAATCTTACATATAGAGAATCAAGGACCATAAGATGCCCTAGTCATCTAAAATAAAAACATGAAAAAGAGGGTTTAGCATAGTCCTTACCTTTGGTCTGTAAAAACAACCCAACGAAGAAGCGAATTTCTGCACTCTTTTTTTTTCCATTAAAACATTCTTGCAAGAAGAATCACATAGAAAGTTAGATTCATACAGAAAAAAATTAATGATTGAGATCAATTATAGCATTATCATCATGTCCATTACATAACCATCAATAGAAACTTGTTGCATTAATAAATAAAGGATGTTCCTAACTCAGTTGCACATACCTCCATGATTGTATTACATGAATTCTCCATGCCCCTGCTTTTGTGGTTGTTGTAGGGTGCAAAATGATCCCATCCATAGTGGATTCAATCCCTATCCACCCCTCCAAGCAAATTATGTGGCCCGTGGTGAGAGAGAGACAGTCTCCATTCAAACCCTTAAGTTATGAGCAATATGACTTCCTAGTGACCCTTTTCCCAAGGTGCACCTAGCTATGGTAAACTTATAATTCCCTTTTCAACAATTATGAGATTGCAAAGGGAGTTAGATCTACCTACTTTAGCTTGTTGGGAATTCACCTTCCGGTTGTCCATATATCTGTTAAGAAACTAGGGTAACCATCATTGGTGTGAAATTCTCCTAGACTAATGACCATCTTGAGCCTACTACAACTTCTAGAATCTTGTCTATCTCGAGCATAGTTTTTCCCCTACACTATTGTCCATCTCAAGCTAGTATCGCCCCTAGACCATCGTCCATCCCAAACTTGGTACTACCCCTAGACCATTTTCCATCTCAAGCATAGTATTGCTCCTAGTTTATCATCCATCTCGAGCATAGTACCAATCCTAGACTATCGTCCATCTCAAGCAAGTACTATTCCCTAGCCTATGCTTAGCACTGGACTAGAAGTAGGCTCCTAACTCAAAGTCAGTAGGTTTCCCTCCTAGCTACCGCCAAGTATGGAATTGCTAGATATTATATGAAGAGCATTTCTTACCCTTAGTCACCTTTTGGTGGGAAGTAAGGAAACTCTTCTTCCCCAATTAGTAGGCAGAGGATACCTGATTCATATATCCTATTGAAATAATTCAAGTCATGGTCTAGCAAGGATTGCATTAATAGAAGTACTCATTAAAATGAGAATGACTGCCTTAATAGTCATCTGATCATAACAACTATAGTCTTTCATATTGATAGCTGACTTAGCAGCCAGCGGTGTAGCGGGGTATGGTGCAGGTAGTACTTAGAGCCATAATCTAGTGTAGTATATTTGATGGTGATAGGTTTAAACGTAATGGTAATAGATTTTTGGTTGCACCATAAAAAAGATCAATTCCTCAAGACAAATATAGGAAGATATATCCTACTCTCCTTGTTATGTTTACTTCTTTTTGTTTACCAAGAAGGTAATCCCCCATTGAGGTATAAATATGTCATTTTGTGCCCCATGGTTAGGAAATTAAGGCTATGATGCCTACTTGACCAAAATCTTCATGGATAGATTAACGGCTACAAGGACTAAATTGATATTATTCTATAATGTCACATTCTAATATAAGTGAACAGCTGCAAGGATTAAATTGAAATTTATTCTATATTGTTACCTTTGATATGAATTACAGCTGCAATATTTAATGAGATCCCTCTATATTGTCACATTTTGATACGAGCTAATAGTTGCAAGTTTTAAATGAGATTAACTATTTAATTCTAATATGAGTTAATAGTTGCAAGATTTAATGAGATTGAGCTCTATATTTTCACATTTTGATACGAGTTAATAGCTGCAAGTTTTAAATGAGATTAACTTTTAATTCTAATATGAGTTAACCACTGCAAGATTTAATGAGATTGCTCTATATTGTCACATTTTGATACAAGTTAATAGCTGCAAGTTTTAAATGAGATTAACTCTTTAATTCTAATATGAGTTAACAGCTGCAAGATTTAATGAGATTGCTCTATATTGTCACATTTTGATACGAGTTAATAACTGCAAATTTTAAATGAGATTTGCTCTATTTTTTTCACATTTTTTATATGAGTTATCTAACTTGGGGCCACATAACACTTACGTTGGAAGAAAAAACTTATAAATATAAGACATCTAAATGCTTAAAGCCAATAGTTAGAAGTGTTTATGTATGCTTTTAACACTTCTATCAATTTCAAGGTAACGTTGGTAAAAAAAATTAAGGGGTCATTGTCAACTAAGCTAAACTTTATTGGGGTTGTAGCTATTTTAGTAAGGCTTTAGTTAGATAGGAGAATAGGCTGAGTATGAGGTAAGCCAAACCTCCATGGTAGTAATCTATCTTTTCTTCCTTAACTTACCCTCCTAGTTACTTTTACAAAAGGATTGTTGCCAGCAATCGAATGCCCTATGTTCTCCATTCCTGACTTATTTTATCTTAATCATATAGCAGGTGCTAATATTCATCTCCTATAGAGCTTAATCAGATGATACCATTTAATCACACATTGCACACCCAACCATGTCTTGGGTTAAAATTCCTAATATGTTTAGGTAGAGATTGTTGTCAAAAGCAAACATTCTATTGTAACCCTCTCTCTAATGTTATTTTCAGATAATGTTGTTCATCTACCAAGCTTGAAGGATAACATAGTAGTGATGTTAAACAAGCATGAGGACAATCGTAGCTTCCACTATTGCAACATTCAAATAAGAAATTTTAAAACACTTATATCTAAGTTTATCACTGAAATAGCATTGCAAATCTTGTTCTTAACTAAACCAAAGATTAAGAACCTGGATTGCCTATGCTTGAAGGTAAAGGCAGTTGTAGAGACAATGGAGGATGCCCTAGTTGATGCTGGCGCTAAACAACTCTTGAAATTTTGTCCACACCTCGGCTTCTCTTTTCCCAAATTTCTCCACACAAAAATGAGACCTCTCCAAGTCGATTTAAGGAGAAGAGAGACGAGTTTCTCCATGGAATGTTGGTCAACATCCCTTCCCGCCATGGGCGGCAGTTGCAGGGGTTGGCAAGCCTCCTTAAAAAAAAAATTGTCCTCTTCTTCGACCCAACTACGCCTCTTCCTCTCCTTGGTCAAGGATTCCTGATAACCTCTTTGCTCAGTTGTCTCATACCGCCCTTCCTCTCTTGTGAAAGCATCACTTTTTTTTCTTTCTACGTCCTCTATCTTTCCTTATTTGTTCAATGGAATACTTTATTTAATTATTCAAGGGTTCGATGAATTATGGCTTTAGATATAAACGGTGAATGTTTTGCTATTTTATTGTTTTAAATTGTGGTTATTTTAATAATGTAGCTATAAATTATATATTTATTATTTTATTATTTTATTATTTACTTATATAACTTAATTTATTTATTCACCTTTAGATATTTATTTATTTGAATAAATACCCCCTTCTTTCATAGACCTTAATTAAATCTACCAAATTGAACATTGTCAAATAATCGATATATTTAAGTGGACCTAATGGCTCTACCTAACAGAGTCAAGTAACTCTAGTAAAAAAATATATATCAAAATCCTAGGTTGAATGAACCTTCGGCTACTAGAATTTATAGACAAGGTCAACACTAGAATTTCATACCAATTCTCTATCTCTCCACCAATGAAACCACATAATTTTCCTCACTTTGCACCCTTGGTACCTACATCTAACAACAAACCTCACACCAATACAACAACCAAATCATTAGTCCACATTAATCCAAAAATTTAATGCATTTAATTAAAATAGCATAATAAGTTTGATAATCATATTAATGATAATAACATCAAGGTTCATATTTAACACGCATGCACACACGCGCGTGCGCACACACACACTTATATATGTCCACATATTAAAATCTATAGTTCCGCCCCTAGTCCAAATTACGTCTAGGCTAGGGGTCATGCAAAATGATTAACAAAGTATCGAGGGGATATGACATACTTCCCCCCTTAGGACTAAGTTTCCTCAGCTTAATTAAACAAGTATGGATATTCTAGTTTCATTACAATTTCATCTTCCCCAGTATCTCCTTGTTCCCCATATTGGTCCCATAGGACCTTAACTTGTTGGATAGTTCTATTGTGCAATTGTAGATTGTGCCTGTCTATGATTGTGAGTGGTTCAAGGTGGATATGTCTAGCATCTTCTACCTATAGTGTCTACCAATCAATTGTGTGTGATGGGTCAACAACATATTTCTTAGGCAAGGATACATGGAATACACTATGTATGCAAGAGAGAGATGGCTGAAGAGCTAGTTGGTAAGCTACATGGCTGATTTTATCAAGTATCTCGAAAGGCCCTATGAATTGTGGAGCTCGTTTAGTAGCCTTGCCAAACTTTATTGAGCTTTTGTGCAGTTTGACACGTATGAGCACCTTGTCCCCTACTAAAAATTCCCTTCATGTCTGCTTGGTATCTACATAAATTTTTTGTCGATCTGAAGCCTCCTTCAGTCTTTCTCATATAACTTTCACCTAAGTTTCATATTCCTGAAGAAGTTTTGGCCCTATAGTTACTTGATTTTCTAAATTGTCCCAACCTATAGGCATTCTGCACTTTCTACCATACAATGCTTCAAATGGTGCCATTTGGATGGAAGAATGGCATGAATTGTTATATGCAAATTTTACTAGCAGTAGATACTCTTCCCACTTAGTGGGTTGATCCATGTCATACATTCTGAGTATGTCCTCCATAACTTGGTTAACTCTTTCGGTTTGTCCATCTGTTTCAAGGTGGTAAGCCATACTAAAATTGAGTTTGGTTCCTAAGGTGGTCATAAGAGAGGTCCAAAACCTAGAAGTGAACAACTTATCCCTATCTGAGATGATTACCTTAGGAATCCTATGTAGCCTAATGACTTCCTTTATGAAAATTTTAGCCAAAATTGGGGCATCATCCTTCACATTGCCTGGTATAAAGTGTGCTACCTTGGTTATTTTATCAACCACCACTAATATATTGTCATGTTGATGTCGAGTTATAAGCAATCCCATCACAAAATCCATGGAGATTACCGACCACTTATGTTGTGGTATATCATGAGGATATAGTGTTCCCATGGGATGATAGTGCTCTACCTTAACTTGTTGCCACTCAAGAAATTTGGCGACATAGCAAGCTATTTTCTTTTCCATTCCTAGCTAAAAGTAATGAGTTTTTAGGTCTGCATACATCTTAGTCACCCCAGGATGTGATAAGGCACATTATGGCCTTCTACAAGAATTTTTGTTCTCAAACCACCCTCTTTCAGCACATAAATTTAGTTCAAATAGTGGATAATTCCATTGTTTCCCACATGGTACTCAACTAGATTAATCCCTCGTTGTATTTCTAACCTCATTTGTTGAAAAAGGGGATCTAGTTTCTGCATTTGCTTGATCTTTTCTGGAAGTTCAAACTTTAGTTGTGAGATTGCAACTAGTTTAGCCCTTCGACTTAAGGCATTTGCAACATGGTTTTATTTTCCTTTAACATATGAGATATCTATCTCATAGTTGCTTAAGAATTCTAACCACCTTTTTTGACGTGCATTCAAATCTGATTGGGTGAATAGATATTGGAGTCCTTTATGATCAATGTTCAACTTGAAGGGGCTTCCTACCAAATAATGTTTCCATACCTTCAAGGCATGCACAATTGCCACCAGCTCCAAGTCATGGGCGGGATAGTTGAGTTCATGATCCTTCAATTTCCTAGACTCGAAAGCAATCACTCGCTCATTTTGCAGTAGCACTCCACCTATCCCATCCAATGAAGCATCTTTCCAAACTACAAATTCTTTGTCTGGATCAGGCACTTGCAAAATTGGTGTGGTGGTAAGAGCTTCCTTCAACTTCTGGAATGCAATGTCACATTTTTCTATCCATTCAAACTTCTTTCCCTTTCATTGAAGGGAGGTTATGGGGTTAGCTATCTTGGAGAAGTTCTCTACAAACCATCGATAATATCCTACCAAAACCATGAAGCTTCTTACTTCGGTCACAATTTTAGGAATAGGCCATTCTACAATTACTTGCACCTTGGTTGGATCCATTGCAATTCCCTGGGATGATATGATATGTCCCAAATAGTGCACTTTAGGCTGAAAGAAAGAACATTTGGACAATTTTCCATATAATTATGATCTCTCAACCTTTGCAAGACTATTCTTAAATTCTCCTCATGCTCTTGCAAACTTTTAGAGTAGATTAGAATGTCATCTAGAAACACTAGTACAATTTTTTCCAAGTAATCATGGAAAACATGGTTCATGAGGCTCATGAAAGCAAAGGGGGCATTTGTTAGGCCAAAAGGAACCACCAGAAATTCATAATGGCCATACCTAGTTCTGAAGGCTATCTTTGGAATATCTTCTTCCCTTATTCTTAACTAGTGATAACTTGACCTTAAATCTATCTTGGAGAATATTGCAGCTCCCTTCATTTGATCAAATAAGTCATCAATTCTAGGTAGGGGATATCTATTTTGGATGGTTACCTTGTTCAACATCTGATAGTCTATGCATAACCTCAAAGTTCCATCCTTCTTAATGAATAGAACTGGGGCTCCCCAAGGAGACACACTAGGCCGTATCAATCCTTTCTCCATTAGATCTTGTAATTGCATCTTAAACTCTTGTAATTTTGCAGTGTTCATTCTATAGGGGACTTTGGAGATAGGCTCAGCCCCTAGAACTAGATCTATTGTGAAGTCCATCTGTCGCTTAGGAGGTAATCCTGGCAATTCTTCAGGGAAGACATCATGGTACTCTTGGAGAATGGGGTGGTCTTCAATGCTAGGTGTGGGATCATCATTATCCTCTTCTACCTTTACTAGATAGATTTTACTCCCCTTTCTCACTGCCCTTTTTACTTGCATGGTTGAGATCATTCTTACCATCATTGGTCTTCTAATCCCCTGAAGAACCACAGACCTCCCTTGGTCATCTAGACATTCGATCTTCTTGTTGTATCAATCCAACTTGGCTTGGTGCTTTTGGAACCAATCCATCCCAAGGATTAAATCATAAGACCCTAACAAAGTGACCCATAAATCCACTTTGGTCCTTATAATCCCTAGGTCAATCTTAGCTCCTCGTAGGAAAGATTTGATCTTTTGTGTCTTACTCGACCCAAACTCAACCTCCATCTCCTCTCTACTAAGACTCTTATTATTAATTTTACATTTTTAAATAGCATGGGAGGAAATAAAACTATTTGTGGCTCCTAAATATGCCAGAATAGAAATGGGTTGGTTGAGAAGTGTACATTGAAGTTCTATCAATGGAGCTTGTTGATCCGCTCGACGATTATCCATGGTTGCATACATTCCGGTAGTGGGTTTGGTGGTTTTTTTTGGATTCTTGGGATACTCGCTCATATAATGATCACCTTTGCATGTCCAACATCCACTCACCAGTCCTTTTCAGTCTTCCTTGCCTCTCTTGGAATCACCTTGTGCCTCATGCCTAAATGATTTTTTCCTTTTGTCTCCTTTATCCTTTTGACCTTCTGACCCATGATTTTCCCTATAATTTTGGCCCCTTTTAGTTTGTCAAGAAGCCTTTCCTTTAGATTTAGCTTCTTGATTACCCCTCTGTTTATTATCGCAGTGGTTGGAGGAATATGTCTTTTGTTTGTGTTCCTACTTTCTCTTATGCTTTTCTTCAGCAACCAAAGCTACCTCCACTACCTAGTTTAAGCTTTTAGGTTGGGTGAGCTTGGTTGCATAAAAAATATTCTTATTCAATCCCAAGATAAACTTGTTCACTCGATCCTCTTCTTCATTCATATAAGGAACATGACAGAGTAAGCTCATGAATTTGGACTTATACTCGGCTACAGAAATTCCCCCTTGGTGTAGTGAATGGAATTTGGTCATATTTTGGTCTCTATGATGAGCAGAAAGGTACTCCTTGTGAAACCACTTGGTGAACTTGTCCCAAGTTAGTTGACTAATATCATAGTTTTTGGTTTCTGCCAAATTTTCCCACCAAAGCGAGGCTTCTCCTTCTAGGTGATAAATGGAAATCTCGGCCTTAGTATTGGCACTTAATTTTATCAATCCAAAATAATTGTCCATTCCTATGAGCCATGCTTCAGCACCATCCCCACCCCCAGTCCCATCAAACTTAGGGGCTTGCAATTTCTTCAATTCTTGAATTAGTGGGTCTTTTGCCACTCCTCGTTGTGACTTAATTGAGAGTGACTGTAGGTGGGAATTTTGGAGCTTCTCTTATGTTCTTGACGTGTATTCACATTGTGCTCCCTATCTGACTCTTCAGTTCTAATACCAATGTTGTGATTAGTTCCTAGGTCAGTGTTGTGGTTAGTGCCTTGCTCCTTTTTCCTTGTTAGTTCCTCAATTTGCTGCTCCTGTGATGCTATTTTTGCACGAAGTGCATTTAATTCAGCTTGTAGCTCTTCAGGTATGGTAGGAGGTGGAGATGACACACCCCTACTTGCATGCAACATTTCAGCGAGGCTAGGGCTTGTTCCTCTCCTCAAAGTTCTCTTCATTGATTTAGATGGGTTCTGCGAGGGAAAAGAGAGTGTTATTTAAGTTTCATTGTTATTTTGTTTAAATCTTGTCTTATATCATATTTAGAATCAAGGAGAAATTCATACTCAACACCTTGACAATTAAGTATATATATATATAATCTTTAATAGTTAGCACCTTTTACAAAAAGTGAGACAATGTTTATTTAGTACTAATTCATCATCTTGTACATAATTCCAGTTATAGAGTAGGTGTCTCCTCCTCTTCGGGTTATTTCTCATCAGAGGTCCCCATAGTTACAGACATATTAGTATGGACATGGTTATATTCTGCAATTACTTTCTTAGACAGGATTGGAGCATTGCGTCCACAACCAAAAGGGAAGTCCCTAATAGCCGAGGGTTTGGGTTTTGGGTTTAGTCATGTGCATCCCTTTGGTGGTTCATGACTATCATCTGGTTTGATCATTTGCTTTTCTTTCTAGATTTTTTATTTGCTTAATAGTCTATGCCAATGGCTTTGTGTCAGACATGGTTTTGGTTTCATTTTTTGGTCATGCAATAATAGTGGTCTTGAATCCTTCTCGATTATTTCATTGGGGATGTCTCTTTGAGGCTTTATTATTCCCTTTTCCTTGCTTCCCACGACCCATGATTGTCAATACCAAATAGTCACATTAGTGTGACGAAAGAGAGAGAGCACCTAGGTCCTGGTGTCGAGTTGTAGGCTCTGATACTAATGTAAAAACAAACCAACAAAGAAGGGAATTCTGCACTTTTTTTTTTCCATTAAAACATCCTTGCAAGAAGAATCACAGAGAAAGTTAGATTCATAGAGAAAAACAACAATGATTGAGATCAATTATAGCATTATCATCATGTCCATTACATAACCATTAATAGAAACTTGTTGCATTAATCAATAAAGGATGTTGCTAACTTAGTTGCACATACCTCCATGATTGTGTTACATGAATTCTCCATGCCCCTACTTGTGTGGTTGTGGTGGGGTGCAAAATGATCCCATCCATAGTGGATTCAATCCCTATCCACCCCTCCAAGCAGATTATGTGGCCTGTGGTGAGAGAGAGAGAGCTGACATTCAAACCCTTAAGTTATGAGCAATAGGACTTCCTAGTGACCCTTTTCCCAAGGTGCACCTAGCTATGGTAAACTTATAATTCCATTTTCAACAGTTATGAGATTGTAAAGGGAGTTAGATCTACCTACTTTAGCTTGTTGGGAATCCACCTTTTGGTTGTCCATATATCGTCTAAGTAACTAGGGTAACCATCATTAACATGAAATGCTCCTAGACTAATGACCATCTCGATCCCAGTACTACTTCTAGAATCTTGTCCATCATGAGCATAGTGTTTCCCCTAGACTATTGTCCATCTTGAGCTAGTACCGCCCCTAGACCATCATCCATCCCAAGCTTGGTACTGCCCCTAGACCATTGTCCTTCTCAAGCATAGTATTGCTCCTAGTCTATCGTCCATCTCGAGCATAGTACCACTCCTAGACTATCGTCCATCTCAAGCAAGTACTATTCCCTAGCTTATGCTTAGCATTGGATTGGAAGTAGGCTCCCAACTCAAAGTCAGTAGATTTCCCTCCTAGCTACTGCCAAGTATGGCATTGGTAGATATTCTATGAAGAGCATTTCTTACCCTTAGTCACCTTCTAGTGGGAAGTAAGGAAACTCTTCTTCCCTGGCTAGTAGGTAGAGGATACCTGATTCATTGATCCTATTGAAATAATTCAAGTCATGGTCTAGAAAGGATTGCATTAATAGAAGTACTCATTAAAATGAGAACAACTACCTTAATAGTCATCTGATCATAACAGTTGTAGTCTTTCGTATGGATAGCTAACTTAGTAGCCAACGGTGTAGCAAAGTATGGTACAAGTAGTACTTAGAACCATAATCTAGTGTAGTATATTTGATGGTAATAGATTTAAATGTAATGGTAATATATTTTGGTTGCACCATATAAAAGATCAATTCCTTAAGACAAATACGGGAAGAGATATCCTACTCTACTTGTTATGTAGACTTCTTTTTGTTTACCAAGAAGGTAATCCCCCATTGAGGTATAAATATGTCATTTTGTGCCCCATGGTTAGGAAATTAAGGCTATGATGCCTACTTGACCAAAATCTTCATGGATATATTAATGGCTACAAGGACTAAATTGAGATTATTCTATAATGTCACATTCTAATATAAGTGAACAGCTGCAAGGATTAAATTGAAATTTATTCTATATTGTTACCTTTGATATGAGTTACAGCTGCAAGATTTAATGAGATCCCTCTATATTGTCACATTTTGATACGAGCTAATAGTTGCAAGTTTTAAATGAGATTAACTATTTAATTCTGATATGAGTTAACAATTGCAAGATTTAATGAGATTGAGCTCTATATTGTCACATTTTGATACAAGTTAATAGCTGCAAGTTTTAAATGAGATTAACTCTTTAATTCCTATATGAGTTAACAACTACAAGATTTAATGAGATTTCTCTGTATTGTCACATTTTGAGACAAGTTAATAGCTACAAGTTTTAAATGAGATTAACTCTTTAATTCTGATATGAGTTAACAGCTGCAAGATTTAATGAGATTGCTCTATATTGTCACATTTTGATACGAGTTAATAGTTGCAAGTTTTAAATGAGATTTGCTCTATATTTTTCACATTTTGATGAGTTATCTAACTTGGGGCCACAGAACGTTTATGCTGGCAGCAAATATTTATAACTATAAGACATCTAAATGCTTAAAGCTAATAGTTAGAAGTGTTAATGTATGTTTTAACACTTCTATAGATTTCAAGGTAACGTTGGTAAAAAAATTAAGGGGTCACCACCAACTAAGCTAAACTTTATTGGGGTTGCAGCCACCTAGTTTAGTAAGGCTTTAGTTAGACAGGAGAATAGGCTAAGTACGAGGTAAGCCAGACCTCCACTATAGTAATCTATCTTTTCTTCCTTAACTTACCCTCCTAGTTACTTATACAAAAAGATTGTTGCCAACAATCGAATACCTTATGTTCTCCTTCATTCCTAACTCATTTTAATCTTAATCATACAGCAGGTGCTAATATTCATCTCCTATAGAGCTTAACCAAATGAGACCATTTAATCACACATTGCACACCCAACCATGTTTTGGGTTAAAATTCCTAATATGTGTAGGTAGAGATTGTTGTCAAAAGCAAACATTCTACTGTAACCCTCTCTCTAATGTTATTTTCAGATAATGTTGGTCATCTACCAAGCTTGAAGGATAACATAGTAGTGATGTTAAACAAGCATGAGGACAATCTAGCTTCCACTATTGCAACATTCAAATAAGAAATTTTAAAACACTTATATCTAAGTTTATCACTAAAATAGCATTGCAAATCTTGTTCTTAACTAAACCAAGGATTAAGAAACTAGATTGCCTATGCTTGAAGGTAAAGGTGGCTATAGAGACAATAGAGGATGCCCTAGTTAATGCTATCACTAAACAACTCTTGAAATTTCATCCACACCTCGGCTTCTCTTTTCCCCAATTTCTCCACACAAAAATGAGACCTCTCCAAGTTGATTTAAGGAGAAGAGAGATGAGTTTCTCCATGGCATGTTGGTCAACATCCCTTCCTACCATGAGGGGCGGTTGCAGGGGTTGCCAGGCCTTCATAAAAGTTATGATGTCCTCTTCTTCGACCCAACTATGCCTCTTCCTCTCCTTGGTCAAGGATTCCTGATAACCTCTCTACTCAGTTGTCTCATGCCGCCCTTCTTCTCTTGTGAAAGCATCACTATTTTTTTTTCTTTCTACGTCCTCCTCTATCTTTCCTCATTTGTTCGATGGAAGACTTTATTTAATTATTCAAGGGTTTGATGAAGTATGGCTTTAGATATAAACGGTGAATGTTTTGCTATTTCATTGTTTTAAATTGTGGTTATTTTAATAATGTAGTTATAAATTATATATTTATAATTTTATTATTTTGTTATTTGCTTATATAACTTTATTTATTTATTCACCTTTAGATATTTATTTATTTTAATTTATCCCCTTCTTTCATAGACCTTAATTAAATCTACCAAATTGAGCATTGTCAAATAATTGATATATTTAAGTGGACCTAATGGCTCTACCTAGCGGAGTCAAGTAACTCTAGCAAAAAATATATATATCAAAATTCTAGGTTGAATGAACCTTCAGCTACTAGAATCTATAGACAAGGTCAACACTAGAATGACATACCAATTCTCTATCTCTCCACCAACGAAACCACATAATCTTCCTCACTTTGCACCCCTGGTACCTACATCCAACGACAAACCTCACACCAATAGAACAACTAGATCATTAGTCCGCGTTAATCCAAATATTTAATGCATTTAATTAAAATAGCATAATAAGTTTGATAATCATATTAATGATAATAACATCAAGGTTCACATTTAACACACATGCATGTACACACACACTTATATATGTCCACATATTAAAATCTATAGTTCCACCCCTAGTCCAAATTACATCGGGGCTAGGGGTCATGCAAAATTATTAACAAAGTATCGAGGGGATATGACATGGTCATTACTTCCCAAGATTTTTTCCATTCTCCAAGAGAAGTGAACCCCACTATTAGTTCCCCTAATAGATCCATTTTAAGGACTCGACATACCAAGAACCTTAAAACCCTCCCCTACCACTTTCACATTATAATAGTAATAGTTTAGTTATTCATCTCTAGTGCCTATTTTGTATGTGGGACTCTCTTGAACATTAAGATTGTTAGAATGTGTAAATATTATTTTGTGAATTTATTCTACATGCATCACATAAAATTCTAACAGTGTAATGAGTTTGTATTAAAAGTGTGTGAATTTATCCACATGAGTTGTATTTTATAGATCACTTTTTGTGATACTTATATATTAATGTCATATGGAAGATCAAATTATCTTGAAACCTATTTTGTATTAATAGTTTTGTTCGAGGCCAACAATACTTAATGTTTAATTCAGAAATATAATTGTATTTGCAAAAATTATAAAAAAACAAAAAGACTATATTGTCTATAATTTGTTGTAAGAGGAAATAAAGTTAGCATAAAATTAAATAAATAAATTATTATGGACAAATAAATATGTTGGTCATATCAAATCAATCTTATAACAAATACATGATGAGTTTCATATTGTTACCACAATATCATTTTGATTTGTTATGTTGTAAATGAGAGGTAATTCAACAAATAAAACAGTTATTTATATTTTTTAAATTATAATACAATTGAAAATATTTGAATAAAACAAATATATATAAAAAATATCAATTCAACTAAACATATTAAATTATATTATATTATTTCAAATTAATATCCAGAGTGTAACATTTATAAGGTAATTGAGTGAAAATATGTTGTAAAAAATATACAAGAAAATTGAGTGATAGTAAGTTGTTTTTAACACTTCGAAATTTGAAGCCAATTTAATATGTTTAATTAATATAGTTGTATCATGGAGTTTTTAGTTCTATTTTATGTTCTATGACTTCAATTTTAGTGATTTCTTCTTTTCAAGGGGCGTGATATGTTAGGTTAAAACTTTCTTTCCAAATCACATGGGAGGTAATGCTTGGGAGAAACAAAGCAATGATGACATAAACAACAGAAGAAACAACAGGGAAACAGCAAATGACATTACAACTGACTAAAAGAGAATAACAAAGAAAGTTCACCAGTACAATGACATCCATTTAAGCTTTACTTACATTAAAAAACAACTCCAAATTCAATCATTGGTTGTTTAACTGGTATGGAACTGCTCATAGTGGAATCCAGTTATACAGGATCATCTGAATCTTTTCAAATTACTCCTTAATCTTATCTCAAAGAACAAACTAGAATGTCGCCTTGCTACCCCACATGGCATTGATTAAAATAATTTCAAGAAAAGATAAAAGTGGGTTCGGCACTATGTAACAACTTTACCCACAACTATGTGATCCTTACAGATTTGTACTGAAATAAATTATCAAAAGCAGTGCATAAAAGTTAAAAGAGAACATATTAAATGAGATCCCATGCTCATGTCTCAAAATCAATGTTTACAATATTCATTGTAAGGTACTTGAATATCAAAAATCTAGTTAATGGCACACACCACTTTCTTTTTTATCCTCATTTGACTACTTCTTATTCTTTCTCTAGCTTTTGAGAGAGTAAAGTGTACTTATAGTGTCCATTATATTACTTTGATTTCAGAGTAAGGATGCATAGAGGAGAAGCACTTGCAAACCACTTAGTGCCCATTATATTACAATAAATCAGAGTAAGGAGGCATAGATGAGAAGCACTTGCAAACCACCATGTCAGTGTTGAGGATCATCTTTCTAGTCACTTGCATGTATATGCTCTGCACTATTGTTCACAGTGAGACACTGTCAAAAATCTGGTGCCAGGGAAATGCTAATTATAACTTGGCTGAAAGAAATGGAGATGTGGTATTAACATTAGCAAATGATTCAGATCCTTATCAGGTGAACTTTTCTTTTAATTATATATCAATATCTTTCAGTTTATTCCTCATATTATTGTTCATGAAGAAAATGTTTGCAGCAATGGATAATTAATAGCACTGTGGGGAGCATGATTAGAGATGAAGCTGGCTTTCCTTCAATTGCCATAATCAACAAGGGAACTGGCCATGTCTTAAGCCATGTCAAACACAATCACCAGGTGATTTGGTTATCAGATTTGATTATCATATAGATTTGTAAGAACATATACAAATGACTTGTTTCTAGATTTGATTAACATACAAATTTCTAAGAACATATATAAATGACTTGTTTGTGCATTTGGTTTCAGGTTGTTGTGGTTAGTTATGATAAGGATGATTTTCAAAGGGAATACTTGTGGACACAGAGTGAACCTAAAGATGATGGCTACCAGTCTGTTCTTCCAGTTAACAACATTAACATGGCTCTACAAGCAGATGTTCCTATAAACAATAAGAGTATAAGTGGAGGAATCAAAGTTAGTCTATACAAAAGAAATGATGCTGAGATTCACCAGAAATGGAAGATTATGGCCATAGGTAAGAAAAGATTTGGTATACTTAATCATCTGTAGTAATTTTTTTCATGGATTCTTATGTTTTTTCTCTTCTGAAATTGAAGGGCCTCCTGGAGAAGTAGTCCGCATCTACTCAGAAGCAAATACAAATTATTTCCTGACTGCTAGAGGTGATTTTGCAGTTCTTGCCCTTGCAAGCTCATCTGATGTCCATCAGGTTGCAACAACTGAACTATTCAAAATTTTGATTAGTTTTGTTGTCTCTCAGATTGCTTTTAAGATGCTTACACAGGCAATATGTTTATTCTTTTCCAATTAGTACAGGAATGGATTAAAGTTGTTTCATGGGGTGAAAGAGTAAAGGATGAAGCGGGCTTCCCAGCCTTTGCATTGGTAAACAAAGCCAGTTTGAAGGCTTTGAAACATGGCAATAGTGAATGGGACCAGGTAAAGATTTTTTTTTTTTTTAAATTATATTTAAGAAGTTTTGTATCTTTTTTCATTTTATTTCAACATTAAATTATTCTATTATTTGTTTAATTATTTGAACCATTTATTGTATAATTAGAATTCAACTATTTTTAAATATATTGATTGTTCAAAAGGTTGAGTTTAACTGATTAAAGCATTCAGTTCTTATTGTGGAGACCCAAGTTCAAATCTCAAAGGACATGTAATGCACCCACTTCCTAAAATTTTGCTGTCACATATCATTCATCTGTAATTTTTAAATTCCTGTCAATAAGTTATTAGATTTTGCTATCTAATTGTAGATTGTTCAAAGGGTTGAGTTTAATTGATTAAATCATTCAGTTCTCATTGTGGAGATCCAAGTTCAAATCTCAAAGAGACGTCTAATATAGAATTCTAAGTTATGATTCCTGGTCTTCTACAGGCTACACCCACTTCCTCAATTTTTGCGGTCACATATCATTCATCTATGATTTGTAAATTCCCCTCAATAAGTCATTAGATTTTGATATATAATTGTAAATTTAGCATTCCTTATTGCTAAAAAATAATCATGGAACCACTAGCTTCTTAAAATTTTGGAGCTTAAATTTCACAATTACCCATTATTACAAAATTTATTGAACTCCGCTTATAAAAATTCTTAAAAATACTAACATCTGCTCAATTTTTTTAAGAAGCTCCCCTCTATAAAACTGTTAAAACTCTTTTAACACACAAAAAAATATTTTTAGAAACCCCTTCCATAAGACCATAACCTTGCCATTTTGATTACCCTAGTAATCTTGAGGCACAAAACTTCTCAAACCAAATGGATGATAATGACCGTGAGATTCTTTCAGTTCACTGTGTACTTCATAAGTTTGGTAGAAGAGTCCTAAACCATCAGGTGCTTTCGGTATTGATCAGATATTCGTAACGGACTACACTGAGATTACATTGGATGTATCCATTCTGTGGACTGAGAGCGCAGACGTTGGAAACGGATATCGATGCATTCGCCCTGTAGATAATATTCGTTTGAACATGGATGCAAAGCACGCAGATGGCAAGAGTGGTACTGTGTACGACGGAAATGAGCTCATTCTCTTCAGCTGGAAGAAACAGAGCAATCAAAAATGGAAGATGATACCTGTAAATGGTAAGTAGACCCTCAAATTTGTGTTACCAAAGATAAAAACTGTTGGGTTCTTATAAGAACTTTTTAAAAATTTCTCTGTAATACCTCTTGCTAGAAAAGATCTTGTTTTCGCTACAATCCTGATTGAACAAAATGCAGAAAGATTATGAAATTGCCCATTAAAGTACGGTCACAATTGCTCTGCATTGGTTAGGGAAATTGGTCAATTCATTGAATCCCATCAAATGTATTAAGACTAACATCCTTCCTGTCTGTCAGGATGATACAGATGTTGAATGAGCAACAAGTGGTTCTCAACAAGAAGACAATGGAGGAAGAATACTAACTTTTATCCCACTGTGTAATAGAAAATGCTATAACAACTCAAAACCAGGAAGCTCAAGGCTAAGCTGTCCATTTTCCAAATTGCTTCTTTTCTGTAACGCTTTATTTAATATAGCTATTATGTCTTTGCATGGGGACATGAGAAAAATTCTAGATGTACATCTTTGCTGAGCACAATTAGGTTTCAAGAGACTAGCAAAGGATTTGTCCAGGTTATGAATTCATTCTAGCTAAGTTCGAAGTGCAAAATATTTAGTATCTAATGTTTGACTTAATCCTTGTCACAATACATTCAAAATAGCTTTTCTATGTATTTGTATAAGAAAATATACAATTAATTAGGTAATTAGAGTGGTAGATATATTATAAGTAATTAAATTGTTAATTTAGAAAATTAAATGTGAGGGAGTAAGTTATTTAGTTTGTGGAATAATGATGAAGATAAATTTGTAATGTAAATTTCACTTGTTTAAGTATTAAAAAATAAATTCTTATTGTATGTGTTTAAAATTTTATTTGAATTTGAATAATTTTGTAGGTTGATTTTGTGGGCATAGATCAATCTTGTGTTGTGTGGATCTGACCTTTGGCTTATGGTCCTAATTTAGCACATTGTGTGAGTTTGTTATCTAGTTTGTTGTATTCTCTACTCTTCATTAATTGTTAAGGACATATAGTATTTAAAAATACCTTAAAGAGATCATTGGATGGAAAGGTTGTGTTCTCCTAGGTTGACCCTCTTGATTAGATCAACTTTAGAGTCATGGAAATGAGCAAAGACAACTCAATCTTCAATCATGCAAATGTCCTAGAATGCTTTAATGCAAAATTAGGTTTCTTATAATGCTCCAAAGTGAAATGTGCATAGAATGGCTCTATGTGCAATGCATGGGTTTTTAATGAATAATTGATAATGAATTAATGCACATTGAGTGCCTTTAAATACCAAGACATAACAACTAAATATACAAACATATATAAAGTCAACTCATAACAACTAGTGGATGGGAGTTTGCACATAGCTAAAAATAATAATTTTAATTGTTGGGTCAATTATATGTGGTATGAGATCAACCTTGTAGAGTATAGGATTGACTCGGAACATGAAAGTGGTAATATCAAGGTACGGAATGAATGTCTATATATGGGGCTCAATAATAGGTTTAATTATGGTAAATGTATTGACTAAGTGTAGATAGGGTTAAGATAGGGTCAAATATATGGTAATGAGTATAATTGGAGAGGGGTAATGGATCAAGGAATAAGCACAATATTGGAAAAGAGAGTACTATTAATCAATATGTAATTTTATTAAGTCATATCATCAAAATAAAACTAAAACTAAATGAGAATTGGCAAGGATATGCAAATTTCACCATTATATTTTTTCCCACTTTGAGGTGCATGTGAATTAAAAAATGATCATGTCTCAAAGTATATGAGAACTACAAACATGCATGTAATGTAAATATATTCATACATAAAAGGATATCAAGGTCCATGTAAAGTAATGGACCCCACTACATCCCATTGTGTGTGTTCATCCTTCAACATGTGTGCTCCATGAGAACCTACAAAATAGGGAATAGATATATATGCTTGTGAATTTTGTCACACAAGTAAATATAACAATAACAATTTGAATTTATTATTTGCAATCTTGGGAAAGAGAAGAAAAGAATAGGCTTAAAGAAATTTTTCCTATGCATAAGGGATAATAGTAATGCTTCACCTAGTTTGGTTGTTATGGGATGATTTGGCATACATTGGGTGCTACCATTTTGTGTGATAATGATCCATCTATACATAATTAAATGAGTCTCTCTCTAGGTACATTAATTGTCTACAATCTAGTGCAGGAGCACCTTCACCATGATTCTATTTTTTAAATTATTCCATTTTTCCATTTGTAGAAGTCATTTAAAATTCATTTGCAAAAAAAGTAAAAATGTCAACAATTATTGTAATCAAAGTGTAAAAGTTGCATAAATTAGGAGTTAATGGGTCATTAGAGTCTAATCAATAATAGGAAGTTGCAAAATAGTTAGAAATTGATCGTACATGGTGTAAATTCCTTTAAAAATGTTTTTGTAATCATTTTTTGGTCGTGTGTGATTGAATAAAGGAGTTAGATCAATGAAAAGTTCTGCTTTTATGCATATTTTCACATAAATTCTCTGGTTTATGGTGTTGTATGACCATTGTATGGGCTTGAGTACATTTTTAATTGTTTTAATGTGTTATTAATCTCAATCACCTTCCAAATAAATTTTGTCTCATGCAGATTGGTGTTGATTTGTGGAAGTTATGGTGGTTTTATTGACTACAATTTTCTAGATTTCTCTATAACAGTCATGTTGCAACAAATTTTGCGTGCAGGTACGGCCTCCAAATGGACTAAATCATATATGGTTTGATATAGGAATGAGTTAGATTTATTTTTGCATTGGTTTGAGGTCATTTCATTGAATATTAAGAAAGTTATGCTCATTTTGGTAGAAATTGTCAAGTTCAGATTTTGACAGGGCAGCAAGCTTTCAAAAATTCATAACTCCATTTATATTGATTGGAATCCTCTGAAAATTGGTTTGTAAGTCAATTATATTGTTTTCTTCAATATTATTGAGGTTTCAGGTGTAAGTGTTGAATATTTTGGTTCATTAGGTGATGCCCTAGCACTGTTACAATGCTTGGAAGAGAAATCAAGAGGGCTATAAATTGGTATTTGATAAAAAGTCTTGAATAAAGTTTGGAGAATGGTCTAAAATGAGTGTGCAGACCTATTTAAATTTTTTTGTAATATTATAAAGGAGAAATGGGCTTGGGTTTGTATAGTTCGTTGTTTGTGTGGTCTAAAGAGGCCTAGTTGCTGATTTGGATAGTCAACTTTGGAAAATTCACACTTTTGAAATACTTAAGTTGATGAAATGGCTTAGGTTAAACATTGTGATGTTGCTAAGATTTTTTGAGGAATCAATAAATTATTTGGTGCCTTATTTTCTGTTTGAGTGCTTTGGAATCAAGGTTTTGTGAAGGGAAAAGTGATTTTTGAGATGAGAAATCAAACAAGATTGCTTTGAGTTTTTATTAAATGAGATTGAAAGTTTAGTTTTATTTCTTTGTTCTACATCAAATTGGTATCAGAGCCCGGGAAAGATTTGGGTTGATAAGTTGGTTGTGGTTTGTGGTTTGTAGTTGTGTGTTTGGTGGTTGTTTGCAAGTAAGTGAGTTGTGAAGCAAGGAGGAATCTTGCTTGAGAGGATGGAGAACTTGAAGAAGCATTTGCAAGCAGAGGAAGAGAGAAAGAAGAAGAAGAGACAAGCCAAGTTTGATAAAGAGATTGCTGAGATAAAACAAGAGATGGAAAGGATGGACAGAGAGTCCCTAGAATCCATAAAGAAGATAGAACAACAGATGAAGCACTTAATGAGTTGGCACCTGAATATAAAGAGAAGAGTCACATGGCCTATAAGGAAAATATTTAAGAGAAGAAAGAAAATGAAGGTAAAAGAGGAAGAAGCCTTTGAAGATGCAAGAGAAGAATTCATTGAAGAAGATGTTGCAGAAGTTTTCAAGCATGAAGATATGACAGAGGACCTGATTATTGCAGTTGAAGACATAGAAGGAATGATCATGAAGGAGTTAATCTTAAACGTTTGCAAAGAGTTGTAGCATGATGGAGGTATCATGATTGTCACCTTATATCATTTCATTGTGTTACTAGTGCTTCGGACAAAGGATTGTTTGCAGGTTGAAGGACAAAGAGAGAAGCATGATCTTGAGGTGTATGAAGGAATGAAGCATTTTATTTCAGAGGGGAAGCATGGTAGACAACTAATTTTTATGGAAAAATTTAAACCAAAAGTGAAAATGAAGGTGATAAGAAGCAGATTAATGGTAGGGCATCTCAAGAAGGTAATTTTGTTGGCAACAACACTTTCAGGTGGACTTGAAATCTTTTTGGTGGGGATTTTGGTGCAGGAGCACCTTCACCATGATTCTATTTTGTAAATTATTCCATTTTAACATTTGTAGAAGTCATTTAAAAGTCATTTGCAAAAAAATGTAAAAATGTCAACAATTATTGTAATCAAAGTGTAAAAGTTGCATAAATTAGGAGTCAATGGGTCATTAGAGTCTAATAAATAATAGGAAGTCGCAAAATAGTTATAAACTAATCATACATGGTGTAAATTCATTTTAAAAAAAAATTGTAATCATTTTGTGGTCGTGGGTGATTGAATAAAGGAGTTAGATCAATGAAAAGTTCTGATTTTATGCATATTTTCACAGAAATTCTCTGGTTTATGGTGTTGTACAGACATTGAATGGGATTGAGTACATTTTTAATTGTTTTCATGTGTTATTAATCTCAATCACCCTCCAAATAAGCTTTTCCTCATGCAGATTGGTGTTGATTTGTGGAAGTTATGGTGGTTTTATTGACTACAATTTTCTAGATTTCTCTATAACAGTCATGTTGCAGAAGATTTTACATGCAGGTACGACCTCTAAATGAATTAAATCATATATGGTTGGATAGAGGAATGAGTTATATTTCTTTTGGCGTTGGTTTGAGGTCATTTCATTGAATATTATGAAAGTTATGCTCATTTTGGTAGAAACTGTCAAGTTCAGATTTTGACAGAGCAGCAAGCTTTCAAAAATTCATAACTCCATTTATATTGATTGGAATCCTCTGAAAATTAGTTTGAAAATCAATTATATTGTGTTCTTCAAGATTATTGAGGTTTCAGGTGTAAGTGTTGAATATTTTGGTTCATTGGGTGATGCCCTAGCACTATTACAATGCTTGGAAGAGCAATCAAGAGAACTACAAATTGGTATTTGATAAAAAGTCTTGAATAAAGTTTGGAGAATGGTCTAATATGAGTTTGCAGACCTATTTACATTTTTTTTTAATATTATAAAGGATAAATGGGCTTGGGTTCGTATAGTTCGTTGTTTGTGTGGTCTAAAGAGACCTAGTTGCTAATTTAGATAGTCTACTTTGAAAAATTCACACTTTTGAAATACTTAAGTTGATGAAATGGCTTGGGTTGAACATTGTGATGTTGCTAAGATGTTTTGAGGAATCAATAAATTATTTGGTGCCTTGTTTTCTGTTTGAGTGCTTTGGAATCAAGGTTTTGTGAAGGGAAAAGTGATTTTTGAGATGAGAAATCAAACAAGATTGCTTTGAGTTTTTGTTAAATGAGATTGAAAGTTTAGTTTTCTTTCTTTGTTCTGCATCACAATCTCAATAAAGGGGTGCTAGTGACAAGATATGCCCCCTTAAATTGGTTGCATCCATCAACTACAAGGATTCTAGGAGAGGAAAAAATAATATACAATGAAGTGTATATCATGTAAAGTAAGTTAATGTCATGATTTCATCTTGTAAGTAGAAAATATTGTATCTTGAATTATAAGCATGGTAAGCACATGGGCTGAAGACAATTATGAAGGAATATAACTTCCCTCCTAGTATAGGAAATGAACACCTTTATTTTTTATAATACACTAAAAAAGGTATATGCACCCCTGTGTGGAATCAAGATCACATGTACACAATGGTCAAGGTAAGGCAATAGGTCCAAGTAGTGGTGAGTATAGTTGATTCACTATAGAATCTTATGCCATATCACACTCATTTATAGGATTTTAATTAATACCTCTATATCCATTTTTACCTCTTAGTATTTGATTAATAACACTCATCCCAATACACTTTTCTAATTTTAAATACCCCTTATTTTATCATGTATACAAACTATCCATTTTTCTACCCTTTTTGAGTTCTACCTTTTCTACATTCCATATTTTTATATTCATTTTTCTACCATGTATTTGAAATAACTATTTTGAATTTAATTTTAAAATATTATTAAATTTTATTGAGATATATGAAATACTAAATCAATTTCTAGGTGTACTTACCTAAAATTGACCACTTAATACCATGTTGAATACTGTAATTCCCCTTTTCATAGCACTAAATATATCATAAATTATCACATTCTAGATAATTAATTAAATCAATATAATTTATTATTTAGTTAATTAATCATCTCTAATTAACTAAGTATTTCTATATTTATCCTAAATCAATAAATACTTTCACTTCATTCATCTAAATCAAATAAATAAATAATCCAATTTTTCACATGCTCATCTATAATTGTTAAATAAAAATAATCATCTTGCAAATCTCTGCGAGGGTGAAGCCACAATAGTGGTTTACAATTTGATGGAGGAAGGAAAATTCATTTTTGTGTGGTTGCACTAGCTCGGGGGGTTCGGTCAAACTAGCATGTTTGAGCAAACCCTTTGAGACATTCGCTCAAACCACAGGGTTCAATCGAACTACCAGTTCTAGCATACCCCCCCATCGGTCAACGAAAAACAATATTTTAAGGGGTTCGAGCGAATGGGGGTTCACTCGAACCCCTTGAAATAGGGCTTTTTAAAAACTCATCTCACTATCGAACTGACATTCTTTTTCTTTGCCTGCGGTGAACATGAACAGAGCGTGTGAACCAAACAGCGAACAACAAACTCCCAAGGGCGAAGCTTCAATGTGCACCACCTTGCCACAGTACATCAACCTCGACCTCCATAGCACCAGGTTGGTAAACTCTTATGTAATTTTTTGATTTCAAATTGCATTTGTTTGAAAATTTCTAAACCCTAAATGTGATAAAACAAATCCATTTTGTGTGTATCATTTTATCATAGCATTCCATGAGACCAAATTTATCATGTGTGTTTCCTTTAAAATGAAGGCATTCCATGAGACAAAAGCTCCCAAACAAAATTGATATTTAATTTTCAATATACCCTGTTTCAAAGATCCCATTTTGGCGCATGGAGGGTGAAGGTTGTGGAATTTGGTTTTACAGCTGCCAATTGCATTTGCTTGAAAGTTTCTAATGCCTTTCAACAAAGCCATTTTCTCTACAATTTGGCTTTACAGCTGCCAATTGCATTTGCTTGAAAGTTTCTAAAGCCTTTTAAACAAACCCATTTGCTCTACAAAATTTGGCTTTACAGCTGCCAATTGCATTTGCTTGAAAGTTTCTAAAGCCTTTTAAACAAACCCATTTGCTCTGCAAAATTTGGCTTTACAGATGCCAATTGCATTTGCTTGAAAGTTTCTAAATCCTTTTAAACAAACCCATTTGCTCTGCCCTCTACAGCCTTTTAAACAAACCCATTTGCTATGCCCTCTGAAAGTTTCTAGTTGTTAGGAGATTAGTGCTAATTGTTAGTTTATTTTTATTTTGCACTTCACATTGAGATTTTGATAATATTCCCCAACTCTTTGCTTTTGGCATATTCATCCCTAAATTATTGTTATACTTCCTCAAAAATGGAGGATATGTCATCAAATACAAATTTGAGGCGCTCACTTGCAAAACCTTCATTCTTATTTATATTTTTTTTGTTAATTTTCTTTAAAAAAAATATGTTGTTTCATAAATTGAGAAGATTGAAGATAATTGTAATCAAATTGAGAACTCGATCTAGAATAGAGGAGAGAATTGGAATATAAAGTACATAAATGATTAGTTATTAGATTGACACCAATCACAATACACTGACAACTTTTGAAGTCAATACAAACTAAATGACACTTGACCAAGGTAAAAAATTAGTAATGGATAGTGGATATCTCCTCCTATCTAGATAAGATATAGCCTTGACAACTCCAAACTATGAGACTTTGGGAATGTGGACTATTGCACCTAATCATAGCATGCCACAAATATAGTAGGATCCACAAGGATTTAATCAACTTATCATAAAAACCCATATAGTACAAATGTTTAAGGATGTGCTTTTAGAAATTTACCAAGTGAGATCATTCTCCTTTAATCAAATCACTCTTCCAATTTAAAAATTTTAAGATAATAATTGAAGGCACACCAAATAATCATATAATATGCATAATTAACTTAGATGTTAAGATCATGTTGATGATATACTTATATGATTATACAATGTATAAAAGAACTCTCAAACTATATCTTAGATTTTAAATCATCACAATGTTCAATAAAATTTATCATTTATATACATTACTCAAATATATAATCAACATAATTGAAAGTCAAGTCAATAAAATAACATTTAACAAACAAGAAGTTGACTTAAATCTAATATAAATTTTGAAAGACTAATTTTATTAGAATACTCCTTTAGAATTGTTGCCATATAGCTAAGGGTCATCCATGTGGGTTGCCATATTATGATCTAGTGAGATATTGTCTAGTCCTAAGATTTCATTTTCAATTTAAAAACAAAGCTAATATTTGAAGCTTCAACCAAGGATAATTAGCATCTCTTGGGATTTGATATAATCTTCTCGATCTTGAACATTCAACTTCCAAGCAATTTCCTACGCCCATTGGATTCCTTTCAAGAAAAACAAAATGAGAAGACTTTTAATATATTTTGGTGCATGCTTTGGTGGGGGTTATTTTTATATTAAAAAGGTCATATACCTATGTCCCAATGTGAAATCATAGTGTTTGTCTTAGAGTTAGGTTACTTAAATTGTTCTTATATTAATAATTAAATTACTTTCTTGATTTACTTAAAGTTCCTATAATTTAATGTTATGCTATCATTGTTCAAGGATTTTGAATGGTTATTGGTTATGGAGTCTTAGTTTTAAATTAATTAATTAATTAGATTTATTATCATATTTAGAAGTTGTATTTTGTTATTATATATTTTTTAACATATATAAAATGTATGGTTGGATTAGTGAGATGTTTATAACAAGTATACAATATGAAGTCAAACTTTATTAGATTGATTCTTAATAAATTAGGAATAACGATTAAATTTATAGTTTTATGCAATCTATAAGTATAAATAGTTTGATGGTAGAAACTTTTTACATATAAACATATAATAAATGTGTGATTATTTTGCTTTCCAATTTATTAAATTTTGATGTGCTTGACTATATAATTGAGATATGATTCACTCATAATGTAATGATAAAAATTTAGTACATCAAAGAAATATTTCCAAGACATCAAGCTACCATTCTACATAACTCTCATGGAAATAAGAATATTATTTTATTTTAACTAAATATTATGTGTACTCTTGTATAAGCATAAAATTGCACCCCTCACAATTTTGCATACATCTTTGCATCTGCTTTAGTGTCCACTCCATTAGCATCTTAAGTAGACTCATTTTAGCCCTTGCATCAGCCTTTCTCCCTCTCAAGATGCTCCAGCACCCCTTTTCAGCAGCCATCCTCACATGTTAGTTTGCATCGAACTCCGTGCTTCTTCCATTTTCGTTGTTTTGTAGTGTGACATGTCCGAACACTAGCGCACCACATGGACATTTGTGTGTCGCACTAGTGTCCTGCGACATGTCAACGTTCAGACGATTGTTTTCAAGCATGTTTTCCATTTGTCAGCTAAGTTCGTCAGTGGAAACAGCTCGGGATTCCCTGTAACTGCTTGGGAAGCTTCTTCTCCCTCTTTAAAAGTCCTCTTTTCACTTCATTTGGGGACTTCTTCCACTTCTAGTTTCTCTCTAGCCTTTTACACTTTAGCTTTTGCTTGCACAGCTTCATAACAACTTGTTGTAGCAGCTTCAAGCTCTCTCAAGCTCTTTTTACAATACTCTTCACAACTCCATCCCTTTTACTCCATGCTTGTGAGCATCTTGGGATTACATATCCCTTACCATTGCAATATATTTACTACGTGATACGAGTTCTCCTCCTTGAGTGGGGATTGCTTCTATCACCTCTTTTGTGATACGGGTTCTCCTCCTTGAGCGGGGTTTGCTTTTATCACACACTTACTTGGTGGTGTGGGTTCTACTCTTGAGCGGGTTTTGCTTTCACCACATGCTTTGTTCACTCTCTCTTTCTCTATCTTCTTTGTTGTCTGTGGAGCTGGGAACACCAAAATGGGGGTTTGACTGAGGCAAACCCCTATACAGCCCCAACATTCTCTCCAGATATCACGCTTGTAGGTTTTGAAGACATTTGTTTGGTGGAGGCTTCATCAATCGCGTGGCTGTAAGTATTTCTTTCCTTTCTCCTTCTTATCTTTATTAGTTCTACTTCACTCTATTTCAATTATGTCACTTTCCTGCATGTTTTCAAATTTCTTAGCAAATTCGAGTAGTAGTCACTTTAGCCATTTTCTAAGATAAACTTGCTCTTTGGTTCGTACGAGACGCCAGTGTGCCTCTGAGATGCCAACACGCCGTGCTGTCGTTTGTTTCCTGCACTAACGTCCTTTGGCCGAGAGCTTTTCAATTTGTCCAGAAAATATCTGTGACCTACTCTATCAAATTTTGAAACTTTAGCTGTTGTTCCTTAAGGTAGATTAGGGCAATTCGCCCCGTGAGGCTCTCTGAACGAAGACAACTGGTGAGTAGAAAATCCACCTCTTCTACAACTCTATCATGAATTACTAATTAATCTTGAATTATATACTTATAATTTAAAATAAAATCATCCTTTGTCACATAGAATAGATAGGTTAATTAATGAAATAAAATATGTTTTTATATTAAGAAAAATTTACAAATATGGAACTCATATGAGAAATTGACTAAGACAACTTTGTGTGAGAATTAAGATGAGAATAATATATACTTTCTTTCAAGAATTAACATTAGATTAATACTTGGCTCATATTGTATAATCACACTAGAAACCAACAATGGAAGATTGAGAGTCTCAACTAAGAATTCCACTTATAAATCACATTCATACTAGAAGCCAACAACTAAAGACCAAATTTCATAAATAGAGTTCATGTGTTATATATCATGCCTTTGAGGGGTCGACAAGTACCATGAGCCTTTTGAAATCCTTCTCCATCTAAATGCATCCATTCCAAGACCATTGGGAGGTGGGTATCCCAAGTTTCTTAATTTCTTGTAGGAATTTAATCAAGAGTAGGACATTGTGACTTTGGTATGTAAGATAAGGTAAACCCATAAAATTCATGAAATGGAATATTTGGAATAGGTGTGTAGACCATTTGTAACTAAATTCAAGCGTTAAATTAATGGAAAAAGATAATGTAGAACCAAGATCCTAGTACCTGCAAGAGACAACAAACAGACACATTAGAAGATTCAAATGCAAGCCAAGATCAAAGTTCCCCATAAATCCATTAACAATGTTCAAAATAGGAATAAAAGCACGGGAATAGATTAAATCCTATTAAAAACATGCAAACTTTTGATCTTATGGGGGAGCTAGTGCCAATTTGATGTGGAAATTGGCCCTTTCCCAACTCCTATGCAAGCTTTTGATGATTTGGTGATGATTGATCCACTTGATGATTGCTTCAAATGAACTCCATGGAGAAGACCTGCAATAACCTAGCTATGCCTTGATGAAATTGATGAAAATGCTAATGCTTGAAGATGAAATTGAATATAGTAAGTTTGCTCAAATTGTGGATGATGAAATGATGAAAGAAACATCTTATTTATAGAAAGACAAGATGGAGAAATTCCCAAAATGAAGAAATGTGGGACTAACCTTCAACCAATGGCTAAGTGTCACTTGGCAAGATGAGAATGGATGAGGGATGTGCACATTTTGATGAATATTCCCATAAATGCAATTAGGTGGAATTTGAAAATAATGAAATGACATGTAAGAGGGAAAAAGGAATGTCTTAAATGTCACTTGGCTCAATGCAAAAGATGAAATAAATGTCTTGTTGGAAGGACAAAGTCCACTTGGAAGGATTTCAAATTTGGAAGAATATTCCCCTATTATGCCATGTTGAGAGAAAATAGGGATTTAATAAATGAATTAAATCTATTTTCATGTGCAAGTGGCAAAAGCTAGAGGATGGGACATGGGTTAGGATTAAATTAATCAAGGGTTAATTAATTTAATGAGAGATTAGATGATGTGGCAAATTTGACTTAGATTTATGGATTGATTTAAATCAAAATATGAGAAGAATTTGACTTTAGATTTAATTAAATAAAGATTTTGTTTTATTTAACTAAAAGAGATGGTTGGTTAGATTAAATTAAACAAGGTTTAATTTATTTAATTTAATAGATAGACTTTAGAGATTAATTAAATAAAATTGGTTTATTTAAATAAATAAAGAGTTAGGGTTAATTAAACCAAATTGATTAATTTAATTAACGAGAGAGAATTACTTAATCAGATAAATGATTATTTATTTAATTAAGGGACGAAGAGTGATGATTTTTAATCAAATAAGGGTATTTGATTAAATGGTTAGACTGAGGGATGATTTAGGATGAAACAGTGAACTAGTTTAATCAGGATCAAGCGTGTAATTCCAATCAGTACATTTTACGCATCTACAGATAAATATTAAGAACTAAAAGAAGGATCCAAACTATAAAGGAAAATAAAATATTAACTTAAAACCTCAATGTCAAAACAAGAGTTGAGATAAAATTAGACAAAATTTTATTAGGAGGAATGATCAAAAAATTTGAAGATACCCATGCTAGATGAGACCAAACAAATAAATCACATTTTCTTCATCTATGATATACCTAATATTCCATACAAATGATCTTATTCCAAGTGAAATATGGACCTTTTCAATATAATGTGACAAGAATAGCATGTGTACACTTGTAAATTTATTTAGAACTATTTTAGATTTCTATTCCCTAGATCTAGATATATTATTTACCAAGGTCTCATTGCTCCTTTAGGTGTACATACATATATAACATGGAAAATGCAGATGTTCCACCTCTAGAATCTTTATTTGCAAATACTACTAATGAGATTAAGAAATTGAGAGACTCATTAGCAGAGGGTGCAAACCTAGGGATATATTCTGAAGTATGCATGTCAATATTACAGAGCCTAGAAAAACAAAGAGATGAACTTGGACAGACTAGTGCATATTCCTCTGATAAAGTAGCTGTGATTCTTTCCCGCATGCAGGAAGAAGTACATGGTGAGGTTCCCTTTAAACAAATACAAGATGTTGTGACCAAATAAATGATAAAAAACACTTATTTTCCATTCTATCAAAATCAACGTAAGGTGAGGGGATACTAGATCACTAGATGTGTGGATCGTGCTATGGCCCCATTGATCTACCCGTGATAATTTCTCACAGCACATGGTCAATATCTATACAATGACCAAATTCCATTATATTTTGTTCAGCAGTTGTATGTTGAGGTCCATTTGGGCCTCAAAGTCAACTACTTGGACTTTCCAGCATACAATGGTTAGGGGCGTGGCAGGATTACCGATAGGCCCACCTATCGTCAAGCAGATAGACCAGTCCCAGTGTTTTAAAGGGTATTGGTTGGCGAGAGGTCTCTTGCTCTCACCCAACTTTGGCCCCCATAGCAGATGAGGTTGTCATTACTTCCCAAAAGGAAGCAATTGACACTATAGGTGACATTGTAGCTGCCACCACTAGGATATCTATTGATCGTGTAGGTTATTATTTGATGTCTAGATGTTCTCGATCCATGCCATTTGCAGCATCGTGGACCACCATGGATCCTTTTACAACAGTGAGCATCCCTAATCCAACACAGCTTGATGGACTTACAAGAGATATGGCACGCAGGACTCTGCATTGTTTAGCTAAGGACCTGTTGGAGGCATATGCCTTCATCGCATCAGACTATGGGATTAGTATAGAGTAGGTCAGAGATCATTTGGCACATGGAGTTTGTTCACATCCAAGATCCCATCACTCTCATCCTAGCACTAGTGCATGTCCAGATCCACCTGTACAGATCATTCAACTGTTGCACGGACTATGGGTTTTACTGAGATGTTGATTGGTCTCGAATCGTCATCGTCGATGCCATCTCACCTACATAGTCCTCTTCAATCATCATTTGTGGCATGACATGGGACATATCAAATGGATGTAGATGTTGAATCGTCACTTGACCATTTGGTTTATATGGTGGAGACGACTATTACAGAGGACTCAGGTCATTTGATATTAGATGATGTGCATGTATGTGTGCATGTGCATGTTTCAATTCTTTTTTTAATTATTTTTAAATTTTATTTTTAACTAGATATTCATGTACTGATATATATGTATATATATATTATAGGTGGACATACCTCATGTCACTCCTAGCCTTGGTCTAGATCGTGTACATCGACGTGACTCTGTGGATGATTCTACTGCCAGTGGACATGTGAGTTTTAAATTTTTATATATACATGTGTATATGTGCATGCATATGTATGCATAGATCTACATAGATATTTAAAAATACAAGTACATTCTTAAAAATAACTTTCATAAAATTTATTTAATATTATTATATGTATTTAACACATTTTGTACATAATTTTATTTTCAAGGCTTAGCACATCCATCAGAGCAGGGTTCTCATTCAGATGGTCGTTTGACTAGGAGTCGACATTCATATTAGGCCATGCACTAGATTTATGATCTTTACTACATGTATTTTCTTATATGATGATCTCTAGTATTCGGCATTTGATGATCTCTAACTTATATTTGCTTATATGTTATACATTTGATCTCTAACATACATTTTCTTATTTGATGACCTCTTTGCTTATAACATGTTTATGTTTATACATTGAATCTATTTACATGTATGTATGTGTTTTCTTATGTTTAAATGTTTATATGGCATACATACATTTTATTATATTCAATATACTTACATTTTCTTATTTGATGATATCTAACTTACATTTTCTTATATGATATACATTTGATCCCTAACATACATTTGCTTATTTGATGACCTATTTGCTTATAACATGTTATGTTTATACATTGAATTTATTTACATGTATGTATGTGTTTGCTTATGTTTACATGTTTATATGATATACATACATTTGCTTATTTGATGATCTCTAACTTGCATTTACTTATATGATATACATTTGATCTCTAGTAGAATTTTAGGAGAAGACTATTTCATTTTAGCCAAAAATCAATAATGCACATTGAAATAAGTTTTGGTGACGTTGAACCCACAAACAAAGACCATCAAAATGGTCCCAAATGTTATTATAGAATCATGTAGAGTTGTGAAACTTTATGTTAGTTCATTTGATCACAACATCCCATTTGATCCTATATTCCCAAAGATAAGGAAATGAATGCCACTTTATAATTAAGTTCATTCGTGTTGATCACAATAAATATTTTGCACAAACACCCCTTGAATTTTATAGTAAGCAGTAAAAAATTATAAAATAAATGACTCCCAAGCAAGTAAACTAATGATACTTTATAAATGAGTGTATTTTACAAGCCTATTTATTAATGCACATGTTCTTCTAGTTTTAAAATTTCATAAAAAGTGATGAAATTAAAATCTTGATACAAAATAAGAACAAATCAAGTGCATCACTTTGTGGTACACAAAACCCCTATTTTTTAAAAATAACTTAAGCAACATGAACCATTGAGGAGTTGAGAACAAAATATAATTATAAAGAAGAGGTAGGAACATTCCTTTTATAATTATATCATCCTTCAAACACTTTCCCTCTAAGTTATAAAATTTTATGTTAAATTATTTCATAAATGATATCTTAATCTACACCATTATTTAACATGATTGTGCTTTCCTACAACTAGATATAAAATTATATATTTTTAAATAAATTCAATGCATAATTTGCTAGTTTCAACTTAGGATAGGAAAATTTTGTTCTTTGTAACATTAAGAAAATTCAATTCAAATTATACCTCTATGTGCTCAAATCATTGTTCTACCCTCTCTACATCTCCTACAAATGAAAATATTTCAACTATTCATTTAGAACCTTCAAGGTGTGTTTGGTTAACTAGAATGACCATGGAAATTTTTCTCTACCATATATTGGGTTGTTCCCTTACTCTGCAATGAGCATAACTTATCTAAGAGACACTTCATTAAGCACTATGTTATCTCATTGGTTGAGATAATCTTGCACCTTTGGTATAAGCTTGAGGAATATTATCTTTTTGACAAGGAACAAAATTCTAAAATTACTCTATGTTGCATACCTATACATTAAATAACAACAAACTCCACAATGAAATAACTTGTTTGATTACCATTTGATTCATTTAAACTAGGATCTAGCTATTCCATACACTAGAATGCATTTTAATTTTAATTTTTTTCCCATATGCATATAAATACAAGCTTATTTTTCATTATTCCATATCAAATTGCAAGATTAATTCACATTTATATCACTTGGAGCATAGATTTTGGAGAAGAGATTTTTGCACATTTATCAAGGAGGAAAATATTGGAGAAGACAACTATTCATTTTTATCAATCAACGAAAATTTTGGAGAAGCATTTAACTAAGTTGGTAGAGGATTTTTTTTTAGTCATCTTTAACTTGAAGAAGAAAATGGGACAACAAAGAAAAAGAAAAAATGTACATCTCAATGAAAATTGTCAAAAGAAGAACAAAAGAGGCATGAACAAAACTTGGAAAATTATCATAGAAAGAAATAGGGTACATGCTTGTTTCTTCTCTCTCTCTCTCAAGTGTGTGTTTAGGACTTTTATTAACACCTCAATTTTTTTTCCTTATAAATATATTTCCAATTATGAAAACCATGTTAGATTTAACTTAGAAACTTTAATACTAAAAAATATTCATCTTGCATAGACATTACCTAAATTCCTTATCATCTATTTCAAATTGCTTTTGTTCCATGGAATTCTTAAGTTCAAGAATCTTTGATTTTATTTGTTTCGACTCCACTTAAATAGCTCATAGTGTCTAACTTTCTTTGCTTGCATGGAAATTCAAACAACAAGCAGGAAATTCTCAAGTTGAAGTCGAGCCAAATCTAGATATTGGATCAAACGAATCCACTAAAGAACACATGGACCTTGAAGATAGGGAGGAGACCCAAGTTCAAACAATGCTTGTTGGAGAGGGGTCAGGATCACTTCCTTCTACTGGTATGGATGAGCATATATAAAACTAGTTGAAACTTCTCTCACTTATAGCATCATGTCTCATCACTTTGTTTGCTGGCATACATAAACTTCACTTATATAGCATCATCTCTCACTTTCTTTGCAAAATATTTTGTGACATGTAGAAAGGGCTCAACAAGCAAGAAGTTCTCATGCTGAAGTCGAGCCAAATCTAGATATTGGATCAAATGAATCTGCTGAAGAACACATGGACCTTGAAGATAGGGAGGAGGCCCAAGTACAAACAATGCATGTTGGAGAGGGGTCAAGATCATTTCCTTCTACTAGTATGGATGAGCATAAACAACTAGCTAAAAAGGTGAGGAAACAAATTTCTTATAGAAATTTACATCATCTACTTGAAATGGATATGGAGAAACTGAAATGTTATGTCGACCAGCCTGCAAATAAGAGAAAGAGGTCAATGACTAAATCTGTAAATAGAATAATCAATGATCAATTCAATCATCTTGAAACACTTGAAAAAACCCAATTGTTATCACGTTTACTTCTTCATAATGAGCTAAAAGAGTCATTACAATTATTGGGAAAGGACCTAGATCAGTGGATAAGGCCACTACAAGAAGGGTCATGTTGACATCTATTATAAATCAAGATATAGCAAGAAAAAGAAAAATGTTTGCACTTTCGGTTGAAATTGGTTATAGTAGAACCACACTAATAAAATATGAGAAAAAGAGAGCTTTTGGATGAGAGTTCAGAAGACAATTTGGCAATTTTGTGTAGAGCTCCCCGTTCTGACAAGATTGAAGATGTTGTTAGGAACTTGATCTCAAGTTTTTGGCATGATCGAACTCGTCCATCATCAAATAATAGAGATGTTATGAGACACAAGATTGGGCCTGGTATTTATGAAAATCATATCAAACATTGGCTAGACATAACACAACTTGAGATGTGTATGAACTTTTGTAATATATATCCTCATATAAAGATTGGGCAAACAATGTTTGAAAGGTTAAAGCCATATTATGTGAAGATAAACAAGTTTTTTGAAACTTGTTGTTGTCGTTATCATATTGAATTTGATCTCTACTATCAGGTGTTTTGAAAGATGAGAGAATAAAGTTGTGGTTTTCAAAATGCACCTCCTAAATAGGAAATTTTTTCATAAAGGCTATGTTATGTGATCATTAAAATGGACCTCAAATAAACTAAATAAAAGGAATATTTGAAACATGTGGAAATTTGGCTAAATTTCCTTCAAGAAATGAAGATACTGACATAACAAAGACAATAAATTGCAAGAGGTACTATTTTTAGAGAGTTTATTTGTTTTAATTTGATTAGATTGTTATTTGAATTATCTAATGTAATATTTCATTTATTGTGTGGTTTATTACTTATTCACATATTTTACTCACACAGGTACAAGTATTTAAAGTTTCAAACAAATTTTGGGAAAGAATCCACAAGGTTGAACTATGTAGAAGAGGAGATTCCTATTGGAAAATTTATGGAATATTTTAAAAAATTGATACAACCATACATACAACATTCCTTTTTTGCTAAGTGGCAAGCACAACAATTCCAAACATTGAGAGATACTTTCCCACTTGGAACAGTTCTATCAATAGTTGACTTTGCAGAAAATTACTCTTTTGTACATCAAAAGGAGATTCAATCATAATATTACTTTCCAAAGCAAAGATCACTATTATGGTTCATGTGTGTTATCAACATGCACAATCAAAATTGGATGGTGTTGAGATTACAGATGAAGAACGAGCCATTAAGAAAGAATGTCACTTTTATATTAGTGATGATAAAGAGCATGACACACTTTTTGTACAACATTGCTTTACAATTTTTTTTGAAAATTTGAGAAGCAGGGGTGTAAAATTTGAAAAGCATTTTGTATGGTCAGATGGATGTGTGGCACAATTCAAATCTTCACGTCCATTCTATGCACTTTTTATATATCATAAAATCTACAAAATACCACATGTTTGGAGTTTTTTTTAGAGTGGGCATTGAAAGGGTGAGCATGATGGAGCAGGAGCTTGCATCAAATGAGTTATTCAGAAGATCGTATAGACAATGCACATGATGTTGTTGAATGGTGTAAGAAACACTTTGCATCAAATGTGGTCGGCACATCTTCGAGAACAAACCGACACATTCCACATAGAGTGTTTTGGGAGATATCGGGTATGTATAAATTACATTTTCAAAAATTTGAATTTATTTAAATTTAAAATTTATATATATATACATGTTTGTTTGCATAAGTTTGTTGTTGTACATGTATCTAGGTGTGGATAGAATATCAATGCATGGATGCAAGAGGGTAGACAAAACAAGATCTTTGCATTGTGTTATGAGTTCAGATAGTCACCATGGATGGACATTATGATGGAACTTGCAAATTGAATGTTCCATCTCAGATCCTTGTCACTTTTGAATGGAGGACTGGTATTTAAGGGTTTAGGATTCATAATTCATGAGCGCTTATAATGTCATATTTTGTTGTTAACTCCCTATTTCCCGCTGCTAGTCATTTAAAAAAAAAAAAATTATCCTTTGCATTATTATGGCTTTAGAGTCCTTAATTCCTTTCTTTCGTATCACCCTAGAGAGTCCCCTCCATTAAAACAACTTATGAGAATGTGCCTAAAGGTTTCCACTTAAGTTCAATCAACCTTCTATCTTTATCGCTTATCGCTGATCACTTTTGAGATGTATGTTTTAAATCAGCGACGAGTGATGAGGTGGTGTCCTTTTGATATCGCTCATCGTGAATAACTACTATAACTTCATTTTTAATGTGTGATGAGCGAAGTTCTTAGCATTATTAAAGGATTTCTCATCGCTAATGGTTTTTGACCCTTCAATATTGTAATAGCGATGAGCGATGCCTTGCGGCCTTATGATCTTATTTGCATCACTCCCTGCTGATTTGTTTTGAGTGCTAAGGTTTCAATTAGAAATATGCGATATGTAATGACATTGTGATCATCTCTCATTGCCAATTTCTTGCAAATCTTATGACCCTTCAATATTGTAATAGCGATGAGCTATGCTTTCCGGCCTTATGATCTTATTTGCATCGCTTCCCGCTGATTTGTTTTGAGCGCTAAGTTTTCAATTAGAAATATGTGATATGTAATGACATTGTGATCATCTCTCATTTCCAGTTTCTTGAAAATATTATGAGGAGGATTAGCGATGAGCGATAGCCTAATATTTTATCGCTTATTGTTGATCCATTTCAAAGCCTTAGTTTTGATTAGTGACAAGCGATTAAGTTACTCATTAGGTTTCTCTCGCTAATTTGAGTACATCTTATTTGTGATGATTATGTGCCATTGATTTTTTCATACAAGTGTACGTGTCGAAATAAGATGCTTTCACTATATCTTTCATCGCTAATAGAACCCAAGGTGCAAAGTTGGATCTACGAGGAGTGATGAAAATGAATGTGATCAGGGAATGGGCCACATATACAAGGGTTGAGATTTCATCGCATAGAATACTTGCATTGCTAATGAAGCTGGGTGAGGATGAAGTACATCAGTGATGAGCGACAACTGCTACATGAAGATGCAACGTGGCTAAATCCTAAGGATTTTGTATAAAGCAAAGAGGAAGGTGGCGAGATGCATTTGTAACCATTGATATTGTTTTAAAGCTTAAGGATCAACGATCAGGGTTTAAACTTGAATGACTAATTTTCAGTTCGCTTGTGCGAGCTTACTATCAAGTATTAATGGTGCCATGCCTCTCTCCCTTGGCTGTAACAAAAAGTAGATACCTAGTTGATCATGCATTCGAATTCATTGGCTAGTGGAAAGGATACCAGAAGTTGAAGAAATTATGGGGCAAGCTCCAGAGGCTACCAGTAACCAAAATCTCATAATTTTCACCCAGGTACGTAGAACTGGTATTTCCTTCTGATTGAAGTAGTGAGGTGAATGTCTTGAAGAATTAATAGGAAATTAGGGGAATTTTCCATTTGTTCAATTAAAGGTATTTTCAATTTGGTAATTGAACACTGCATAAATTTTGAGGTGAAGTGTCTTGTTCAATAGTAGTGTTCCATTCCATTATAATTGTAAAGGGTTTCTCTTGGTCATAAGAAATTCTAAACCCTGGTTCCATTTGCATTACAAACATGAGTGACCCAAAGCCTAGTGAATCTAGTGTTAGACCTGAAAGGAGACCAAAACAGAAGAGGTTTAAAAGACTTAAAACTTAGCACTACTAAATTTGGCTCCATTTTCCAATGAACATTCATCAGTCGTTCGACAAATATTTGTCAGAAAAGCGACGAAATGAAGAAAACAAATTCATCGCTATTTTTTCGTTGAAATTCTGACAACGCATTAAACATCAAAATAACGGTGTAGATTCGTCAGTCATCGGCATCATAAAATGACTTGGATGTTCGTCGAAATATCGACGAAAAGTTCGTCGCCATTTCGATGAAAAGTTCGTCGCCATTTCGATGAAATGGGCAAGGACATATGATGAAGCCTTCGTTGCAGCTAAGCAACTTCGTCAGACCTTTTCTGTGATTCGTCGGTGTCCTTCGTCAAAATTACGATGAAATGGGCAAGGTGTTACGACGAATCCTTCGTCGGACCTTTTATGTGATTCGTCAATGGACTTCGTCGAAATTGCAAGGAATTGGGCAAGGAGTTACAACGAAGCCTTCGTCATAGCTATAGCAACTTCATCGAACCTTTTCAGTGATTTGTCAGTGGTTTTTGTTGAAATTGCGATGAAACAATGCAATTTTTTTTAAAAAATATTCATTGAAATGTACCATCGCAGAGACTCTTAGCGATGACCATTGAAGCCAACCCATTGGTGAGAGATCAATCATCGGCACAAGATAGAAAACTCACTCCGATAGTCCATGTCTTGTCGATGACTTCCGTCAGCAAGACAGATCCAATGTCACACTGATCTCATCAAGAGAACAGAACTTGTAGAACATATTGTTGACCTAATCAAGCTCTTGAACAACTTAAACAAAATTAAAATACTAACACATACAGGAGACATGTAATGAACTTCCAATAGCTGCTATCTTTTTTTTTTGTATTGAAAATAGTTTAAGGTCCATTACATATCATGAAAATTCCTATCCGACATTAGGATCAGTGCAACATCAAAGCATTTCCATAACAGGAAATATACCGTATCAATACTTTACACAACAAGAAAGAAACCAAAAAGCACTAGTTGTTTTCAAAACTAGCATAAACAATACAAATTGTTGTTAACAGCACCACAGGTTGTTGCTATTCAAACTAGCGTAAACAATACATAGTGTTGATTACATTCTCCTCATTGTTGACTTCTTCAATATCAAGGTTCACCATTGTTTCTCCTTGGAAGTCCAATTGCTGGGGGCCGCGCTATCTTTCTGGGCTTGCAACTTCATCAATTGCTCTTTGGAGCTCATCAAATGTTTGTTGGAACAGCACGGTCTCTTCCAAGCTCAACCTACAGGCGGGTCCACTTCTCAGATCCTTTTTGGTATTGTTAGCAACACCTTCAGTTATTGATTTCAAGAAATTTTCCATTGAGATCTCCACAAGAGTTGAAACCTGCAAAGCAACAGAGTAGAAAGTGAGTCTCTTGCAAGACTCAGTAAGTACCCTCATGATACCCTTAAATTTATCATCATTTCTTGCCTTCCACAAATGCCACATGATCTCATTAGATAAGAAATACCAAAATAGCTTACAATCAAACTTGAACTTGAAATTACAAAATAGAATATCATGCCAATTAATTTTACCATTGCTATTCCAGACCTTCAGCTTATGGTAGAATAAGTACCAAATTTCCTAAGCATAAAAACATTCAAAAAGAATATGTTTGATAGTTTCCGGAGTCCTGCAGATACTGTAGATTTCAACACTTTCATGGTTAGATTTATAGGGATCTATCTTTTTCATTAATGCAGAGGTAGGTAAAGGAGAAATAATTATAATTGTAACACTATTCATAGTCTAGTAAATTATGTTTGTAATTTGTGTTCAATGGACCTCAGTTTTATCATTACACTGCCCATCTAATACCATATTTTCATCCAGGGTTCAACTATCTCAGATCTAAAGAAACACCTTCAATTAACCATTTAAAGTACTATAAAATAAGGTAAGACTTTTACTTGAGAAAGATTTGGTACACTTGTAGTATTAAAGTTCTCGCAATCATCAGGATTTATTGGCACACAGACACAACCTGCAACATATGAAGTAATGGATGACTACAAGTTAGTGAAATGGTCCTTAATATGTGAGTGGTTTGCAAATTGATTGGTAGAAAATAAGGTTACAAATAGATCTACATGAAAAATTATGAGGACAATCTACTATAATCATCAAAATAGATGAAAAGTGCAAAGGAAAGAGCTGAGCTACATCTCTAGAGCCTAAAAAAAACACATGCAAGAAACATAAAAAAAAAGAACAAACCATTTTTTGGATGAATACAAAATGATGCCTTCAGCAAGTGATTCATATGCTTTTACACCTGACACAGGACATTAAGAAGATTTTAGTCTTCCTCTGTGAAATTAACTACTTACAGAATAAACCCAATCAATATTATATACCTCCATGTCTAGCCGAGGGTAGGTATAAGAGAAAAAAAATTCTTCAATGCAATGCTGAAAAATATCAATGTGTGTGTAGGTTTGTATTACTCAAAATATCATTTCACTGCCTAAGGAAAAATACCAAAGTGATGTTTTAAATTTCAATCTTCACATAGGCTCCCTTATTGCTACACATGCATATACAAGCATTATTCGAGCTCTAAACTATTCAAATATTAAGGATTTAATTAGCTATAAGATGGAAAGTTGTTATTTAGACATAATCCATCATCTTTTACATATCTTTATTCACTCCTAGCACTTCAGATAAATTTGTGTAAATGAGACAGAAATGTGAATCTTTTATGACAAAGAAAATTCTTAAAAGGAGGGGAGAGAGAGAAAAGGGTAGGGCAAGAGAATGCTTGAATGTATAGCAAAGTATAACATTTTGATCATTATAACAATGAAATGAATCTTAAGTTTGAAGCATTAATATCATTTACAACATTTATGATCAAGAATGAATGTAAGTAGAGAAACTTTTGCATACCTGTAGATGGTACAAAATTTCATGGTTAAGTGAAGCCTCCCATCAACAACAAGATCCAAATATCCGTGTATCTATCTCAATCAAGCCTCTAAACCCTTCAGAGCTATCAATTTTTCCACTAACACATTTTATGCACAAAAGTCAAATTTTAGAGTTATGTCACCACTAAAAATAGAAGAAAAGGAGCTTTGAAACCAAATCCACACACAACACAATGTGGTATTCATACAAATCCATACAAACAAACTAAACTCAGAACATTGGAATGGAAACAACTTCAAATTATGATGTAGAGCATGGATTCAAGGTATAAAGAATCATTTTTCTGCCACCATAGTGAAAAGTTAGCACTTTATTTCATCTTTGCATATTGGTTTGATGCTTCAAACGATGCATTTCTCATATTGAAAAGTGCATTACCTTATTGAGCTTCTCTTTGTTTTGAGAATAGTTTAATATTCTCTACTTAACATGCCAACCACGTGATGGTGGAAGATCATTTGCCCCCCCTCACATCACTCTCAATTCCCCATACCCAATCATATAACATTAATCATTCATTCATCCATTAATAACATATAACATTCATTCATTAACATATAACATTCATTAATTAACATATTCACATTCATTCATTAACATATAATATTCATTCTTTCAGTTTTTACATATTATCAAAAATATGGTTGTCATGATATGATTACAATCACTTTTCTTTTTGTTTCTTTTTTAAAGCGAAGAAAATCTGAAGTGGAGTATCATTTTCTAAATCATCTATCCCCCCTTTAGTTGTTATGCCCTCTGCTTGTGATCTTAATGTACGCCTAGTCATCTGCTCACGACGTGGACGCCGCTGCAAGGGGGGGTCTGCTGCAATAACAAAGAAATGTTAAACTGATATGTTTTATTATTATTGTTATGAGTATTTCATTAATTAAAAGAACATTAGAGTGGTTCTCTTTACCTGATGGGTCCACATCATGTTCCTGAACTTTTGTTATAGATTCATGCTCAACATGTTGAACACCCTCTAAATCCTTATCTGCAGTTGAAACATGAAATGTTACATTAATTAATACACCAATTAAAATTAAATATGTTTAAAAGAACATGAGAGTGGTCCTCTTTACCTGATGGGGCCACATCATGTTCCTAATCATGCTCAACACGTTGATCACGCTCTACATGCTCTAAAGTTGAAACACGAAAGGTTACATTAATTAATACACCAATTGCAATTAAATATGTTTAAAAGAACTTTAGAGTGGTCCTTTTTACCTGATGGGGCCACATCATGTTCCTGATCTTCTCTAGCCTAATCATGCTCAACATGTTGATCATGCTCTACATGCTCTAAAGTACCGGGGCACACCATGCCCTTCATCTGCAGGTTGTGCTCCACCCTCACCAAGCTGCATTCCAATGTCATGTACAGTATTATCATTGCTTGAATGTTTAAAATAAATAGGCATGTAATTACTTTATGGTGGACATTAATATTGAATAGATTGCACAAGTATTCAATTTTAAATAAACTTTATTGAATTTATTTACCTACATGTCGTATGTAATGGAAGGTTGTGTTTTCCCATTCAAGACTCTTAGGCGTTCAACCACGGCTCCATAGCCTTGTTGGAAGGCAATCTCCAGGTCATCTTTTGTGGGAACTCTGTTGAATTCAGAGCCCTACATTTTTGCATAAGATCATGAAGTTTGCTTCTATGGTGTGATAAAACTAAAATTGTTTTCAATTTATTATTTGGGTACTATATTTCATTTATTGATACTTACAATTCGTGTGGCTAATTTCATATAACCACTAGAGCCAAGTTTGTGCTACCTATGTTTTTCTAGTCTTGCCTTTGTTGCCTTCGATGTGTCAAGAAGCCTATGAAAAGTTTGAAATACGTTAGATTATGTAAAAAGAAAGAGTAATCAGTATATAATTACATTGTTGATAGTATCACATACCTTCCTTAGCCTGGTGGTGTCTTTCCTTTTTTATTTTCAACCTTCTCCTTTCCATTTGACACCAGGTCCTTCCACTCCCTCTCCGGAATCATGGGGGGACGCTTTTACTTTTTTTTCTTCTCTAAATGTGACCTATATTGGTCCCTCGCATACTTTAGATAGGTACCAGCTTTCTTAAGGACCTTGGTTCGGTTGAATGTTTTATCACCGAACAACACAACTAAACGGTTAATGAGCTCATCTTTTAAATCTTGATTTTGGGCATTCCATAGTGTACATATGGTGGGCAAGAGCTCCAATGTAATATCACTTAGATGTTTATAAAAAAAATCATTTCCTACAAAATGATCATGGGATCAATAGTCTAAAAAGAGCGATCAATAAGTAAATTTCAATTGGATTATATATAATAATAATTAAAACATTTTAAAGTACCTAGGACCTTCTCTATCTTTATGGGAACGAAATCCTCGGTCACCATAAATGTGACCGAAAATGTTCTCGTAGTAGTAATACAAAGATCCAAGAAATGTTGCTAAAACATCACCAATACTAGTGGCCTCTGCATCCCCAAGTACATGTCCTAATGCATGTTCTGGCATGTGTTCGCTGCCAGAGGGTACATTAACAGATGCCTACATGGTATGTGTTGCCGACATTTCAGACGACAATATAGGCATGGATGATGGGGTCAGATGATGTGATGTATGCGCAAGAAGATCAGGATGGACACTTGTACCAACCCCTACTCCTCGGGCAGCACTTGCACTACCCTGATCATGGCCAGGAGCATCATGAGGAGGCAAATAATCCTATAAAAACAACACACATTTTAGTTCATGACATAAAAGAGTACAAAATATAAAACCATGAATGAACTTATGTTATAATTAAAGACCTCATGACAGCTTACTTGCAAGTTTTGTGATCTCTCAGTCAATATTTTAACCCTCTCTCTTATCTCATTTGTTTGAGGCACTATGAATATCAACTTAACGATTTATTCATTGCATTTTTTTTGGATCTTCCTTATCATATTGAGAGGGTTTGTTGAATAAGCGATGTCATCATTACAAAATATTGACTGCACCTCACTATGGATGCTCTCATCTACTGCTAGTGCCTTTCCCCAATCAGTCGACTACAACAAGAATATTAAAAACACTATCAAAATTAACACAATAAACTTATGAAAAAAACATAATAATAAAATATTTTGCTCATATCTAATTTGTACAATTACAATGAGGTAAACCTGTCAGGTAGAAGCGCCTGAAGATACATCACGATCTGTGCTTTGGGCCAGAGCCTTCTCCGTCTGATCAATGTCCTATTGTGATAAAAATTAAATATAAAAAAACACTACCAAAATGAAACCAATAGACTTACGAAAAAAAACATAAGAATAAAATGGTATATTGGAGTCATTAATTGGAGGTTGGGTAAAATGGTACATAGTACGTACCACCCCCATAGTAACTATTTTTGTAACTAAGCGATTCAAATTGTAATCGATTAGCAACTCTTTCCCTGCAATTATTGATTTTATCACACATATGAATACATGGTTTCCCTCACGTGCCCCGAATATGCAATTGGGTTGCTTATTTGTTGACCTAGGTCATGTACTGCTTATAAACCCTACAATATTCCCTGATGCTTTTGGCCTTCCGTCAATGTACATAGCCACTCCTTTATTTTGATCCTTATCTTTAGTTGTATATAATTTGCTGACAGTGCATACCTACACATACTTCATGTATATCAAACCAACTGCATCCAATCTTTGTAATTGTAACAGGGTCTGACATACTCCATCAATTTAGTAACTTTTTTGTAACATACCTTTATGTCATCCATGCAAAAATACAATCCCAAACCGTAATCACGTATGGTGCTATGATATATCCTCTCGCTGACACAAAAAATCGCTGTTTATTAGAGGGAAGTTCCTTGGTACCCATTATTCTCAGAGATGTTTCAGGGTTCTCAAGGGAACTCCTAACGTCAGCTTATGCTCTCATCATCATAAGAACATGACCCCCCTTCAGCAAGAAAAAATTCCATGCGTTTATGAAATTTTCTTCTAATCTTTTGACCTCTAGTTGATCTCCCTCTTTTAGACATACTACATGTCTCGCTTTCTTCTTCTCTTCCTAAATTTCCCTCACTCGAGGAAGATAAATCTGAAAAATACCTATTTGGTGGTACCTACACTCATAAGGATGTTGTATGAATTCATTTCATGGTGATGTGATCCCAAGGTGACATTATGATTAATCTATCATTTCATCGCTAGAATTTCACAGGTTATAAGGTAATCAAGTCTTGATAGACTGCAAGTTATTGTTACTACCATCCAAATGTCTCCATCACAAATCAAATCTACTTAACGTTTTAACTCCCAAACTTTGTAACAAGTGTTAAATGTGAGTATGGTCCACCAGTTACACAACCAAGGCCTCAAATGTATTCTCTAATTGTAATCAAAGGACTTTTTCTCTTCATTCAAGTAAATAAACTTGAAGGGAAACACCACCAAGTGGTTTATTGGACACCTACATGACTAAAAATATCAGAAAATTTACATTTAATTCCATATGTCTAAGTGGTTAATGAGGAGGGAGTGTGTACTAGGCTTGGTTAAGTCATCATAAGTTTATGCTTTGGCAATAAATTTTAAGTCATCTCTTAAATCTTCCTATGTCTAATTGCTAGGAGACTTTTGGTATGTTTTAAGGTAGGATGATTGATGAAAGATCCCAAAGAGCCTTTCTCCATGGTATCCAGGTACACATAGCAGTGGTCTTCTCTTATATGGTTGGACATTATTTAAAGAACTTAGCTAGGAATTATTCATTTAACCTAAGGTTTTCACATAATGCCATCATTGGAAAAGTATGATCAAATTCTTCTATTATGAAGAATTGGTCTATGTGCCTCTAGTAATCACTATAAATGTTTGTAAGGATAAAATGACTAATTGCATCAGGTAGGAGAGAATCAACTTTGAGTTCTTCAAAGATTATATTCCTCTATTCATAATTTTTAAGGGTTGTGTGTGGAGGAGGTTATCACTAACAAGAAGGGAGGAGTCCTTTCCTTGTATTCTTTATAATTTTTTATAATTTTTATTTATTTTACACTTACATTTACAAATACACATACATATGCATTTAATGCTTTCTATTTATTTCTCATGTAGTTTAATAGTTTGATCGATTATTATATGTGTTGAAGACTTTAGAATTTCGTAATTACATTAATTTATGGATATGTTGTATCTATAACACTACAAACCATATATGCTTTGCATTTACACTTGCATTAAATAAATACACATTTATATACATAGATATAGATTTCTTTTAATGATATGTTGCATTTATTGTTCTAGGAGAGCATCCAAGAATTGCATTTACATTTACATTTAAAAAATACATATACATACATACATGCATACATACATACATACATATATATATGTGTGTGTGTGTGTATATCATTTATATTCAGTGTTCAGAAACAACCCATTAGGTCTACACATGGATAAAAATTCATAAAATCAGATTTCCCATACATGTTTTGTTGAAACCTAGGCTTGAACCTCTCATTTCACATGATTTTCTTCACAAAGCTATTGAGGATAGCAGCTATACCTTCTTTATTTTTCATCCTATGCCCTATTCATGCATCCTACAATTACAACAGTATCCATGGGCCTTCTTACACAAGCTACAAGAATCATAAAAGTGTAAGAGCCCCTTTATATCATGTTTCTCAATTACAAACCCTCAAAAATAGGGTAACTCGCATTATGATTTTTGGTGAATATGGACAAAATCATTAGCACTACCATTCTGGAGTCTTTTGAAAGATAGCTAAATCAGGGCGCTTAAATACAAACCTTTATATTTCAAGGTGAATGAGGTGATCAATTTTGATTGGCCAACTAACAAGAGTACCAAAATGGGTAAATGTATATTTAATCGAGGGAAGAGTGAA